>APFE030021413.1:191433-201700 GCA_000404065.3 Pinus taeda
GCAGCAGCAACAGATAAAAGTAATTTAATAGAAGTTACCTTGGCAACAGGAGAAAAAATATCACCAAAATCAATTCTCGGCACCTAGGAATAACCTTTTGCTACCAACCGAGCTTTGTATTTCTCCACTTTTCCTTTTTGCATTTGTCTTCTTTTTGAACACCCATTTGCTGCCAATGGGTTTCCTTCCAGCCAGCAACTCCATGAGATCCCAAGCCTCATTTTTGTGCAAAGATGCCATTTCATCAACCATGGCCTCTTTCCAGACTTCTCCATCCGTTGAATCCACTGCTTCCTTCACAGTTCTGGGATCGTCATCAGTAACAGACAAAGCAAAATTTGAACAAAAAGCAGATGGACTATACCTTTCTGGTTGCCTTCTTTCTCGAACTGATCTTCTCACAACAGGAGTTTGTGGCTCTTCATCTTCTGATTCCTCCTCTGCTGTAGACTTTGATTCTTCCTCCTTTAGCTCAAACTCTATCTTCGCAGGTTCCTTTGGTTGGACTTCATGTTTAATAACATCTTTCACCTCTCTGAACACCACATCCCGGCTGTACACAACCTTCTTTATTACTGGGTTCCAAAGCTTATAACCCTTTAAACCATCCTTATACCCAATAAAGATGCACTTTTCAGATTTACTATCCAACTTGGTTCTTTTCTTCTTTGGAACATGTACATATGTATCACATCCAAATACCCATAGATGTGAAAGAGAGGGTTTCTTACCAGTCCATACCTCTTGTGGAGTCTTATCCTCCAACGCTGATGAAGGTGACCTGTTGACCAGGTAACATGCAGTATCCACCGCCTCTGCCCAGAATTCCTGTCCTAACCCGGCATCACAGAGCATGCTTCTTGCCCTTTCCATCAACGTCTTGTTCATTCTTTTTGCAACTCCATTTTGCTGAGGTGTATATGGAGTAGCCTTCTGTCGTGATATACCACACTTCTTACAGAATTCTTCAAATTCCTTGCTGCAAAACTCTCCACCATTATCTGTCCTCAGCACCTTTATCTTCTTCTCTGTCTAGTTTTCCACCAGAGCCTTAAATTCTTTAATCCTGTCAAAGACTTCAGATTTCTTCTTAAGGAAATATATCCATGTATTCCTTGAGAAGTCATCTATAAATGATACATAGTACACAGACTTACCCAGTGATGGAACCTTCACAGGTCCAAACACATCACTCTGCACAAGCTCTAATATCTGTTTCACCCTCATACCACCAAAGGGGAAACTCACCCGATTCTGCTTCCCATATACACAATTTTCACAGAAATTAAAATCCAGGGAGCTATTACTCATACCTTTTACCATACCTTTACCATAAAGTATTCGAAGGCCCTTCTCTCCAATATGTCCAAGCCTTTGATGCCACAACATGGTCTTGTCTCTAGAGACCACTAGATTTTCTGCTCCACTTTCAGGAACCACAGAACTATTGCACCCATTAATAACAGTGCTACCTTGCAGCTTGTACAGAGTTCCAATCCGAACTCCCCACATCAATGCCAATGCTCCCCGAACCATTTTGCAGGTATCCTTCTCGAACACTGTTTTTACACCTGCATTATCCAGCTTGCTTACAGAAATCAGATTTCTGGCTAATGAAGGAATGTGTAGAACACCTGGAAGTGTTCTAACCCTTCCACCTTGCAACCTCAACTTTACTTTTCCATGACCAATGATTTTAGCTTTCCTGTCATCCCCCAAGAAGACATCACCACCATCATATTTCTCATACTCACAGAACCACTCTCTATGGGGAGTGAAGTGAAAGAATGCACTTGAGTCAATCCACCATGCCTCATGATCTACATGTGTACTTGAAGAAGCCAAGTACACCTCCCCACCTTCATCTGAGGTGGTTTTCGCCTCTGCAGAAGGAGCCTCATCAGATCCCTTTCCTTTGTCAGGAGCTTTAGATTTACAGTCCCTTTTAAAGTGGCCTTCCTTTCCGCATTTTCAGCACAACACCTTTATAGGTTTTCCTGGAGATTTAGATCTCCCTCTAGATTTAGATCTCCACTCGATGACTTATTTTTGTTTCTGTTCTGGGACTGTCCTCGTACGGACAAGGCATCACCATTCTGGCTCTCCATATTTTTCCATCTCATCTCCTCCGTCAGCAAGGCTGAGACTATTTCATCAAACTGCAAGGCAGTTGCATTGCTACGTATTGCTATACTGAGACTATTCCACAGTATTAAATGCGTTCAAATGCTGTCACCGAGTTTCCATCTTTCATCCTCAAGTTATACAGTTTTTTCCGCAGGAACAGTTTATTTACCAGAGGCTTAGATTGGTACAAAGTCCCTAACTTGTCCCACAAAGCCTTTGCTGTAGTTTCCCCTGATACATTCAACAATACTGAATCTGAGACATACAATCGTATTGTGCTCTTTGCCTTCCGATCCAACTTCTTCCATTCTTCATTAGACACTCCTGTTGGTTTAGTACCCAGATCTATCACGATCCACTGATCTTTATCCACCAACAGATGCTCCATCTTGAGTTTCCACAACTCAAATCTCTGACCATTAAATTTCTCGATCTCTATCTTTTCACTGCTCGTCATCTTCTTTCACCACCAGAATCGATCTCGCAGATCTCCCACTGAACAAGGTCTACCACAGGCCCGAGCGAAACCCCTCAGCAACAAAGGCATCCCCTTGAAGCCAAAACTGCTCTGATACCAAATGTAGGTTTTAACCCCGTACAGAAATTACCTGCATATGAATTCTAAAACACAAAAAATAAACAATGCAGAGCATAACACATAAAACACATATACATAGAGATTTTTCCCTGGATCCCAAAACCAGGACTACCAGCTTGATTTTTCATTATATTCCTTTCAATGTTATAATACATATTTATACTTGCTGAAGCATCCAATACCATGGACCGAAAAACCATTGCATCCAATACCATGCACTGAAAACCATTGCGTCCAAAAAAACATGTGCAAAAATCATGCACAAAACCATAGGTTGGTCCACCCAACTTAACATAGGGTCCAAAACCAAAATTTTCCAGGGCGCTGCCCCGGACCCCATAAAGTGGGGTTACAGGTACACCTCAAACCCCCTGTGACCCTCGCCACTACACAATCGGGGCAACTAAGGGGCTGCTCTGCCCCCTCTCTAACTCCCCGGTTAACTACGTGGGCTAGTCGTGGAAAGAATATTACACAACCCAACAATGTTTACAGATGCTAATCTTCAGACCTTAGCCAGAGAGAGAGCGCTTCGGCTTGATTGTTTGTGGCTTTCCCTAGTCCCCATGTGAACTTTATATCAGAATTTTCTTCGAGGTTTAAAAGCACCCCTCCCGCTCCAGCGTCCCTGGGGTTACCTTTCGAGGCACCATCAAAATAGAGTTGAACTTTTCCTATATTTCTTTGCCAATCTTCAAAGGAATACCCATTCAGTCTAATACATTAAGAGGGAGCTTTATGAGATTTTGAACTGATAACTTGGAAGTTGGAAATAGGAATTCTGAGGCACTCTTTTTCAACACTGGTCAATTCGTTCAAATCCGAATCCTCATATCCCCTAGAGGATATCACCTAAAAAAGAAGCATCATTCCTTTGATTGCAACAGATTCTGGAGAACAATGTTGATCCTGGAATATCACTTGGTTTCGGAAAGCCAAATCGACTAGCAAAGATATTTAGGAATCGCCATCCAACAACGCATTAAGAGGGAATTTGTGTTCTTAGGGCTAGGGTATTTATATTTCCAATGGATAAACATCTCATTCCATTCCTCAGGAATTGTGAGAGCTTGAACCAAGGGCGGAAGAGCGAACTTCCAAGCTTCCTTAGAGAAAGGACATTGACAAAAGAGATGCTTGATAGATTCCTCCTCTCTTTCACAGAGCACACAATAGGAGGGGCCTTGGATATTCCTTTTCCTTAAATTTTCCGTTATGAGGATCTTCTCATGTACCATTTCCCAGCAAAAGATGTTGACCTTAGGAAGCCCATCCCTATTCCAAATCTTTCCCCAAATTTTTGAAGGAGGGGAGGATAGATTCTTAATTAGAAGAGCATATCCCTCCTTAACTGTATATATTTTACTCTTGCCGCCTTGCCAAATCCCACTGTCCAATTTATTGGTGACAATTGGCGCAAATTCCTTCAGATGTAGAATCATGGAATGCCAATGATTCAACAATTGATTGGGCAGATCCAAAGACTTCCACCCACTCTAGATTCCTTGATCGTCCCAGCTAGAAATGTCAGCGAGACGAATATAACCATGCTCTTTCATCGAATTGGAGAATTCTACAGACCCTTGTCTGGAAACAAGATTAGACAGGGCCCAGGGGAGAGCGATCTTTCCATAGGTGGATACGTTTCCCATTACCTGGTTGCCAACACAGGTGTTCCGGCATAAACGACGCTGAAGCTTTACACAATCTCCAAATTTTTGATCCTTTCCCCTCTCATAACTCTCCTTCATGTCTAATAAGATGATTTTTGTGGAAATACTTTCTTGTGAAAGCCTTTTTCCACCACTCATTGGAGTTTGAGAGAAGCCTCCATACCAATTTTGCCCCAAGAGCTAAGTTCATAAATTCAGGATCCTTGATTGCTAATCCTCCTAGGTTCTTTGGCCGTCATACCAGTTTCCAATTGACAAGGTGAAATTTATGGTCTAACCTTTTTCCCCTTGCTAAAGAAACCTCCAGATTAAGCTGCTTATTTGATGAGAGTAACTCTCCTCGTAATATTTAGCCACCTAACTCCCCAAGATTGAACTATTTTCTTAATTTTCTGCAAGACTGATTGACAATCCTCCTAAGAGGCTACTAATTAATCATTATTATGATTGTTATTATTATTTATATTTACATCATATATATATATATTATTCATAACAAAAGTAGACCTTATTCTCTGAGGTAGAAGGCTAAATTTTGAGGTAGGAGGCCAAATTCTGAGTAGATAAGGCATAATTGTTTGGGTGACTTGTGTAGTGGGTAGTTTGACAAGGTGTGATCAGGGCTATGCTACTAGTTAGTTTGACCCTAAGTCACCTGACACGGGGATTCGGGACACGTAGGATTCGAGATTCGTGGTGTCGGATTCGGACACGCTGACCCCCCGGAACAGGGCACGTTTTATATTATTTTATTAAAAAATATATATTATATATATATATTTTAATATATATATATATATATTTTTAATTATTATATATATATATTTTTTAATATATATATATTATATTATTTTTTTTTTAAATATATATATATATATATATATATATATATAATATTTCTAACACAAATTTTAATTAATGATACAAATTTATTGATTTCAAACATAGATCTTCATCTATAGCTATTAGCATGCATAGTACATACAAAATTCAAATAAATGTCAGTGGTACTGGTCACATAAATGATAAATCATCTAAAATCTATTAAAAATTTAAATCATGATTCATAATTCATAACTGAAAGACAACTTACAACTACAAGATAGTAAGATAAACACACTGACAACTGTAGTTTTCTCATTTGACATTAAGTCATCAAATCAAAATGTGTTACATAGGTAGTGTTGGTGCAATGCCAATGGCAAATAGAAATAGAAAATATAAAACAACTACAGGTATACAAGCCTCAAGGCATCAATCAACATCATAATCAGCATGACTGTCCTCATCATCATGGTCCCCACTACTCTCCTCTGCATCCTCCTCCTCCCCTGTATCCATAGTCGCTTCTGCATCTGCTAGTGTGGAGGTTGACCCCTCTAAGTCATCAAATCTAACAGGCTCTAGCACTGGATCACTGAGATCCATGTTGGCTAATGCCAACTCAACACTGTTGTCCAGACCCGTATCATCAGGAAAGACATCCCACATCTTTGTCTTTCCCCTCAACCACTCTTCCCTCTGCCTGTAAATAAGACGAAAGTTGATGTGCACATACACCATTGTCTCTGCCCTGGACTGCTCAAGCCTGCTCTTCTTCACATTATGCAAATTCCCATATGTGCTCCAATTCCTCTCGCAGCAAGAGGATGAAGTCACCTAAGAGAGGAGCCTCATGGCTAACTGCTGAAGAGGAGGGCTTGTTGCCCCATGATTTGCCCACCAAGAATAGGGCTTCTTAACCCCCCTGTCTCTAATCACATCATAACCTCCAAATCGACCAGTGCCAGTGGAAAACTCTGCAAAGGCATCCTCCACCTCAGCAAGCAATGCACTATCCTGATAAATCCGCCTGAATGCCTCTTTCCTCCCCTGTGAGATTTCACCATCCATGTGAGGATGGAATCTGCAGGAAGGTCCACCATTCAGCGACTCATGGTTGTAATATTTGGGGTTCAATGAGTGAGCCAAGCAATGTAAAGGTGTACAATTCTTGTCCCATCTGCTGACAAGAATATCATGTATGGTATCGCAGAAGGCCTCATACTGGGGGCACTCACTCTATAAAATAATGCTCCTCACAGACTCAATCATGGAATCCCATCCCTCATAAACCTCTCCTAGGATGGGTTTGTCTCTATCTGCAACTCGACGCAAAGAGATGATAGGGTCCATGATCCGAATAATTAGATCTACCCTCTCCCACCAAGCATCATCTAGTACCATGTCCTTCAGGTTACAAGTTACAACTTAACCATCAAATTACTTCAGTTCTGAAGATAAGATTTACACACAGCAATTCCTAGTTTTTTTGCCAAAACCTTTGCACGTTCACTAAATGAGCATACAACGCAACAAATACTGGAACAAGACCTTTGAAACCATAGATTGACCAGTGTGTTGAACATCGAATTACTTCAGTTCCAAAGATAAGAATTTGCGCGTATAGAAGTTCCATATACAAGTGCAAGATCCACAGATATAATTTGAACCACAAGGAACGAGACACATCTAAAGTCAATGAGCCATTGAGAGGGTATATGGTTCACTGAGTCATATTATAATATAATATGTAGGGTATAGTCATGAGATCAATTGCGAGTGAGAACATACGGGCTATAGGTGTAGGTGTGAGCTATAATTATATGAGTTCGAGCCATAAACACGTGTTCAGTATAGCGTTCAATAGAGTTTAGATATAGTTCACGAGCCATAGGGTATATACTTGCTACATAAATGTGATTCCCAGATTGAGGGAGCCACATAGATGTTATAGTAACGTGTTTAACTTTAAAATTATATGCGCACGCGCAATGTATAAACAGTGAACTGAACTTACCTGGTAGTGGTGGACTGTGGACAATGCAACGTCGAACGGTGGCTCTCAGGTCTACTCCTTGCTCTCCTACAGCACAATCGCACTTGCAAAATGAAACTATCAACAGCAAACACACCCTTTTAACCCGCGCTGGACGCTTAGCGAGTCCTGGAAACAGGACTCGTTTTTGAAAATCGTGACACGCTCCGACAATTTGTGACACGTGCCATGACACGACGTGTCATAAAGGGACACGACATGTCATAAAGGGACACGACGTGTCATTAAAAGTGGACACGAATGCGTACCGAATCGTGTCGGATTCGATGGATTCGTGATTCGAGGGCCCTTTAGGGCGAATCCGGTGATCTAGGTGGGTCTTAAAAGAATCAACTTTTAAAGGTTTTCCACCAAGGAAATATTGTATATTTCAAGAAAATTTGGAACCTTGGACCTTGGTGGTTAAATCAAAGTCAATTTTTTAAGGAAAATTAGCTCAAAATAATTAATTTTGAGCTAAATAATAATAGAACTAAATGATAAATTCGAAAATTCCTCAAAATAAAAAATCAAGGGCCAAGATTAAAAGATCTTGAAGTGTTTATCAATGGCCAAGATTATTTTGACAAGAATCAAAGAAGCTAGCCATTATTTTTCCAATTGGAGGATAAATATATAAATTAGAGAGTCATTTGAGTCTCTATCATCTAGATCTCTAGCTAGAAAATTGTTGTTGAAGCATGTTTGTAACTATTGTCCTATTGGGAACTATTTTTTCTATCATAATCAAGACTTTGCGGTGCAATTCAAGGTGTTATTGTTTATTGATTTGTGGTATGTGCTGACTACGAGCATCTCTATGTTGTGTTAAATATTGGTAAAATCTATTTTTTCATTAGATGGAGATAAAATCATAATATTGATAGTTTTGAGCTAATCTTAGGTGGTTTAATTCCCCATGTGATCTAATAGATTATTTTTGAGATAGATACATAGTGCTTGCAGGTACTTCGGTCCTTGGACTCCAAGGTCATAAATTTGGGTAGGAATCACTGTTGCTTGGAACCAAAATATTTGTATGGTGGATTAAATCTTCACTAAAGCTATAGTATACATTGGGGTTTCTAAAGTATTTTTAACCATTCATCAAAGGAAAAAAACTCCATAAAAAAATTTTTATCAAAAATTCATTTTTTTTAAAACCCTTGTATATTTGTAGATCTTGTGAATAATTTTGTAAAATTATTAAGAAACCCAAAACCCAAATATATACAAAATTATTAAAAAACTCAAAACCCAAGTTAAAAAAATAATTTATAAATAATAATAATATCCATTTTTAAGGTCACAGCCAAGCTAGACACCAAATTGATGTATGAGACACCCTTGTTTGTGGGACAAGGGACCCACCTCCGCGCAGCGATTTGACTGCTAAGTCTTGTAGAAATTTCTCATTTCCCACCCCGGTTTTCAGTTTCAACTTTCACCTTATTTCTCCCATATAGGTAAATGTCCTTTCCCATATCCATACATTCAACAATTGAAAAAATAAATTCTTGCTGAAACACAAATTCTGGAAATTTTACAAAATGTTAGAAAGTGCAGAAATAAAAAATCAGCAGGTAAAAACAGTGATTTAACACATTTGAACATAGTGATTTTTGGTCAATGTGACCCTGGAAAAACCCCCTACAACTCTTGGGGAAAACCATTTCGAGAGCCCTTCTTTATTTCTGAAAATGCCTTTTTTACAGTGAGAAATATTTAGCAAAAAAATCAGCAAGCAAATTTACAACTTATCTCTTTTCCCGTGCCTCACAGCAAACTGGAAACTACAGCAAGCAGGACAGCAATAAATGTTGTACAAACTCCTCGATTTTTGTGCCCACTTTCAGCCTTTAATGTTGCTGTACGGCCTACATTAAATGTGTCGTACGGACTGCAATAAATGCCTTGTACGAACCTCGATTTGCATGCAGAAAAAACAGTAAATTGCTCCTCGATTTCTGTGCAAACCACTCCTCGATTTCTATGCAAACCAGCTGTACAGATTTCTAGAAAATCGTGCCAAAATCAGCCTTTCGCTATGTGCTGAATCACTTGTACAAATCTGCTCAACTGCTGCCTTGGAATGTGTGCCAAGCTGCTGTCTCCTTCTCCTCCTTGTCCAGAAATCTCCCTTGCTCTCTTGCTCTCCTTCTCTCAATCTGCTCATGAAAAAATGAATGACCTCTTGCCTCCTTTTTCTCCTTTAATCTAATCCTAAGTGACTTTTGGGTAACCTCTAAATCCAATGGCTGAAATAGATTGAGATCTAGGGGTGAGATTAAATGCTCATTTAAATCTCACTTTTTATTTTTTAACTCACCCCACTTTAATAAAGACCCACTTAGTCATTTATTTCCAAAGTCACTTTTCCTTTCTAATTTTACATTAACTTTATTAAAGTCACTTTAAAATTAGGCTTTAGTAACTTTATCACTTAAAGTCACTTTTAAATTAGATTTAACTTTATAAAAATTATAAAGTTACTTTAGGAGAAAAATTAAATTCTTTTGGACACTCTTCCCTAGGCCAAAGATCAAAGCCTTAGGGAACCACCTGTCCTCCGGTACCAAATTTCAACACTCCCGCTTACCGAGGAAGGTGTTCCTCACCACACCCATCTTGTCTCTGAAGTAGACATGCTTGCCTCGTGGTAAGGCTTTGCTAAGAATATCTGCAACCTGCTCATCAGTGGGAATGTACTCAAGCTTCACAGCTCCCTTCTGAACATAGTCTCTGATGAAATGATATTTGATCCCGATATGCTTTGACCTGTCATGAAATACTGGATTTAAACAGGAACGCAACAAATTACAGAGATAACCATATACACAAATATGCAGCGGAAATAATACTTCATTTCATTAATGGAAAATACCTTAATTGCTTTCAATCAGAAATGGAAATAAACTAGCTAGGGCGATGGTAGCTATCTCTGAGAAGAGATGTGTGGGCTACATGCCTCTGAACCGACTTACAATGAGGCTCAAAGGCCTATTTTATTGT
>APFE030021413.1:208537-222494 GCA_000404065.3 Pinus taeda
GGTCACATTGACAAAAAATATCAGTGTTTTAATGTGTTTTAATGGCTGTTTATTACTGCTGATTTTTATTTCTGCAATTTCCAGCATTCTGTAAAATTTCCAGAATTTGTGTTTTTTTTTTGTTTTTTTTTGTTTTTGTTTATTTGTTCAGCTTGTTGAATGTATGGTTATGGGAAAGGGCATTTAACTACATGGGAGAAATAAAGAGAAACTGAAACCGGGGTGGGAAAACATAAATTTTAACATAATTATCAGATTAGAAGATCCTTGAAAAATCAACATAGAACCACTCTCAAACATCTCGAGTTAATTAATGGAAATGTTAAAAATTTAAGTAAAACGATGAAAATGAAAGATAAAGGAAAATGCCACTATTCTTTAACAATTTAATATTACCATTAACTACTAGGTTATGTATCTCATGAGATGAGTCATGGGAAATGAAAACAATAGATTTCCCCTTTTTTGCTTGATGGAAATAGTCAGAGTATCCTCACAGCTCAATCCCCTAACTCACTTTTAAAAAATTAGGGTCAAAAGGAAAAAATAAATTGATAATAAGTTGAAATTGACAGATCAAGGTGATAATTTTGAAATAACTACAATGATTATCTAAATTATTGCAATAATTTCAAAAGGGAAAATTATCGCGATAATTACAGCCAATATTATCGCCAAGGTTGGTTTTGGCGATATTATTGCGATAATTATGATAATATCACAATAAGTGCAACACTGGTTTCTCCTTCCTTAGGGCCCAACAATGGCGATAGGCCCATCCCTTGGTGTGATTGATCTATACCTTAGGATGCTTGCATAATAATGATGACTGGTGGAGCTAGGTGCAAAACTAGTTGCTTGAGGTGACCAATTTTTATGTAGGGAGGAGGGCACATGCACATGCATGTGCTAGTCTCTAGTTTAGATGTAGTTTAGTTTGGAGTTGGTTTAATTTTGTGTGCAGGATCTATTGTTAGTAGTAGGGTAGATCCTTAGTCAATTAGGGTGCTTGTGCATGATAAATTTCTAGTTTATGTAGAGGGCGTAGACCTCAAGGAAGGGGATGCATGCTTGTATGCTCCAATTCATCTACCAATTAAGGTGCACTCAACACTCTTATTGGCTACGACACACTAGGTGATTAGACTAGGGTTACAATTTCATTGAGTCACTTAAGGTGATTAGATACATTCCTCCCTCTTCTTCCTATTCTATAATGGAGATGCAGGGCTCATCCTTGTTTTGGTTAGTGAGATTTTGTTTTGAGATGTTGCAGTTTATTTTCTTCTTTCAGTATTCATTGAAAGATAGATGTGATTGAGATTTCAAATCTGTGTATTTGTTGTTCAAATTTTCAATAGTATTTGTTTGTAGATTAGCGTACTTAGATTTGCTGTTTTGATTGAACCTTTCTAGTTTTCAGCTACCTAGTATTGAGGCTATCCTTTTTAAGTGCAAAATTTGCTTACCACTGTTTGAAAATTAATGGTTCCTCCCATCTAAACTAGAGATCAATAGGGTAGTGAAGGGAGGGCATCTATTGGAGGTCATTTAGACCACTTGGGTGTCTCCACCTTGTATTGGCTCAAAGATGGCCTTTTGTTATGAAAATATGATGTGGTTGGAAGACGGTTTCATTATTTGTCCTAACTACATTGGAAGTCATTGGGTTCATGACCGTGGAATGCTGCTTGACCATTTTCAGGATTGCTTCTGAGGATCTATGGGTTCCTTGTGACAGATCCCCTCACTTGTGAGGAAGTCATGTTTGAGGGGATCTTGCAAATGGAGTCGTGTTTCAGAGGATCAAATATGAGGATCCATGGGTTCCTTGTGACTTTCTTTCGCTATCCTGATGAGAGATGCCTAGCTTTATATGTTTGAGAGGTGGTTACCCATAAGTGAGAGCAGGGTTGCAGGGAAGTAACCCCCCCTCAAACCCGCTCCTGAAGCGTGCTCCACTCAAGAGCGGATTGGAAGCGACATCAGGAGCGTGCTCCCTTAGAAAAATTTCACTCCTTGGTTTTTTGAGAGCGAACGAGGGAGCGTGCGCTCCCTGACCGTCCTCATTTCTGTAGCAATTTCTTTTACAGGCAGGAGTGGTTGGGGAGTGATCACTCCTACCTAAAAAAAATCGCTCCTTGTGGGCAAAAGAGGCGTGACTGCACAGTGGGTTTTTGGAGGGAGGGGAGGGGCCAAAAGAAATAAAAGGTCCTCCTTCCCTCCCACAATTCACCATTTTCATATTGAGAGAGCAAGAGGGGGCTTTTGGAAATGGAGCTTGAGTTGAGGAGGAAGATTGAGAGGGTTGCTTGGGAGCTTGAGGAGCTTGCAAGAGAGATTGAATCTTGGGATTGAAGGCCAACTAGGTAGGATCTAGACTTTAATCTAGCATTTGCTTTTTTTATATGTTCATTGTCAAATGCAAATGTTCTTTTCTCTCTTTCCCATTCCCATTCCTCCATTTTATTACAGGCAAGAAACTATAACTCCATCAAATTTCAAAACTTCAAACATCATGGCTATATGGCTTGGCATTCTCTTGATGTTGGTTCCTTTTTTTATTATGATGGTGTTGGGGAGCAGAAGGAGGATTGATGAAGAGGATGAAGAAGTGGGTAGTGGTGGATTTGAAAACCCTGGAGAGGAGTACCTTGGTGAGGAGGAGGAGGATAATGAGAGTGGAGATGATGAGGGCACAAAAACCAAACCAGACCAAACCCTATTGTGGAAATATGTTTCTAGGCTTGCAGTAGGGAAAGGGGGTGCAAAAACTAAATTTACATGTCTCCATTGCAAGAGCACTTACATAGGTTCATACACCCCTGCCAATAAGCATCTTTGTGCGAAAATGCTATGGGATGGAAATAAACAAATAGGAAACAAAACTTGTGGAAGTGTGTCACAACATCAAAGCCAAATATGTAAGGGAAGAGGAGGAAGCCCAATACAAATCTAAAAGATCAAAGGGTGATTTTGAACATGACACCACTAGCCCACAATCACATAGACTAAGAACCCTATCAGCGTCCTTCCATGGCAGTGGAGGCATAGGAACAAACATCCCTTTAAGGTGTAGAACCATATCAAATTTCCTTGACAAAGGGTGTAGGAATGATGTGGATTCAAAAATTTACCGGTTTCTCTTTGCATGTGGGATACCATTCAATGTTCTTCACTCAACTTATTGACATGAAATGGTTTCTGCCATTAATGATGCCCCCAAAGGATACAAGAGCCATGGGTATGACAAGGCTAGAACCGTGGGACTTGATGAAAAAGCAAAATAGCATATGCTTTGGGTTAAATGAGAAATTCTTGGAATGACCATGGGGTAGCCATTGTATCTAATGGCTGGACAAATGTAAACGGTAAGCCATTGATAAGTGTTCTTACTGTGTCTACTAGTGGTGCAATCTTCCTTTTAGCATATGATTACTTAGAAAAGTTCAAGATTGCCATCAACATTGCACAACCATTACTTCAAACAATTGAAAGTATTGGGCCATACAATGTAATCTAAGTCATCACTGATAATGCTTCTAATTGTAAGGAAACGGGAGCAATTATTGAGGATAGATACCCCAACATATTTTGGTCTAGGTGTTTGGTTCACACAATGAACCTTTTGATGCATGATATTATTAAGAACAACACCCTTAATACAAATGGATTGGTGATTTGTACAAGAGAGGCAAGAGAATGATAAATTTTATTACCAGTCATAGCAATACCGATGGGATTTTCCGCAGTCATTCAAGTTTGGAGTTGTTGAAGATTGCGAATGCTAGATTTTCTAGTTATTACCTCACCTTCAGGCGCCTTTTGAAGGTAAGAGAGTCATTGGCTAGAATGATATCAAGTCAACACTGACAGGTATTAAAGGACAGGGCTTCAACCACAGTTGACAGATAAGGTTTTGATGAGGTGGCAGACACCGCCCTTGATGGTCTGTTTTGAGCACATGTGAAGGAAGTTTTGCAATACACCAAGCCCATTTATCACATGATTTGTTTTGCAGATAGATATGCACCGATGATTGGGGAGGTGTATGACCAGATGGATAACATGTTGGGGCAAATAAAAGATATTGTTCAAGAAAAAGATACCAACTTGTATGATATTATTCACAATTTTGTGTGTGCACGGTGGGATAAACTTAATGTTCCACTACATGCCTTGGCGTATGTCCTTACGCCAAAATACTACTCTTTATCTTGGTTGGGGAAACCTGCACTTGGTGATGGGGTTAGGAACAAACACCATATAGATCCAGAGGTACAAAATGGGTATATGACAACATTAGACAAGGTGGTCCCTGACAGGGAGGAGTGTGCTAGATTGCGTCTTGAATTAGGCAGATACTTTACTAGCATTAGAGTGTTTGGTTCTTTGCATGCAATGGAAGACAGGGACAAATTTGATGCTATCACATGGTGGGACGCGTGTGGCGGCTAGGGACTTTTGCCAAAATTGGCAAAATAAGTGCTTTCACAGGTTGTAAATACTTCTTCTATAGAGAGGTGTTGGAGCACCTATAACTTCATCCATAATGCGAGAAGAAACAAACTAATGAAAACCAGGCATAAAGCTTGGTTTATGTGCACTACAACTTGAGGTTGTTGAGTCATTATTGTGATTGGGCTTGTGATGATACATCATATACAACTTGGGACAACAACCCATTTGGAGGATGACGCTCTACATCTAGAAGAATTGGAAGCATAACTTTTGAAACAGATGATGAAGCAACAACCATGCCACCCCCATCATTCAGTTGCAGTGCTCAAGTTCCACAATCTTTGCCTTTGCTGCCGCCACCTCCATCAGCTTCTACATCCTCATGTGGAGGTCATATGCCTTCTAGTTCTGGTCATTCAACTATGCAGAAGGAGACTCCCAGTAGACCACCATGACCTTCTCCGAAATTAGACATTTCTCGTGGCAAGGGCCACAGGAAACAGTGGATAATGGATTTACTTGTCTTTTCTAGTCTCTATTAGTTTTTATAACTGTTGACTTTTTCATATTTATTATGGTATTTTTTGTAAACAATATATGACAATTTAAGTTTGAAGTTAGCAATTATAACTCATTGGTAATGAATTATGAATATATTATATGATGCTTCGTTAAAGTTGAAACATTTCGTTTCATGTTAGATATTCTTTGTTATCATTTGGTTACTTGGTAATGGTAATGGTTACAAGTACACGTTACAACTTTAGTGATCAATGATGATAAATGTTATATATTGAATTTTGAAAGCTTGAAACTTTAAGATTGATGAATCATGAGACTCGATATGTTGTATGTTACTAACTTGTGGACGTGGTTGATGAAGATTATAACTTCTAGATGATTGATGTTATAATGGTTCAAATCCATGTTTTTATGCTTTTTATATATAATTCATAATTCTCTACATGCTTTTGTTGACATATATGCATCAAAATATATAAAAATATATATTATAAAAAAATTCGCTCCCGATTTGGGAGCTTTTGAAAATTTTGCTCCCCACTCCGGCTTCTACTCCTGCTCCCAAGTAACCTTTGGCGAGAGACTGTTCACCTCATTGCTTTTTCTTTTTGTCTACCTCAGTTGTTGGAGGTACTAAGCACTAGGAACCCTCGCCCTCCTTCGAGTTACAAGGTGGTAGGTAGATCTCTGAGAGAAGACTTCTTCCTGCATAGCTGCCAAGCACATCAGCTTTATACAGCCTTAGAGCTGGATTTTCCCACTACAAGGTATGGTTCCCTGAGTCAAATTGAGCAGCGAGACCTCCATTATGAGATTCTTCCCCCCGGCTTCAGATGTTAGAGAGATAGGTCATATCTTTCCATAGCTCCTCCCATGATTATATAGCTAGGACCCCTCGACCTAGGGCACTCTTCGAAGGAAATCATTAGGCTTTAAGTTGGTTCCTTCGCAATGATTAATAGGACAAGGATTCTTCTTCCTTATCCTATGCGTTTACCTTTATTTCATGTTATGATGCTGATATTGAGTTAGGTCCTCAAACCTATGAAGGTTTTTCACTTTGCTTTGCCTAGCCCATGCTCTTTACCTTGTTTTAGTGTCATTAGTATGTCTTACTTGGATAATACATTAGCATCCAGGACATTCTGTGGCCACTGATTTTACTCTCTAGTTCCATTGACCTATTCCTTGGCCATATATGGACACTAATAAATTTATTTCATCTTATTTGGGATTCTCCTCAACATGATCAGAGAGTGGAGTGCTTTCTTTTTGAGACCTTTTACTTTGGTTATCCACAGGTTCTTTTTCTTCATTTGCAGGCCCAATCATTCTGTTTCTTAACTACCTTCTTGCTCTTGTGCTTCTGTACTCTGTAAAACATGTAAAGATTCAACACAACTTTACAAGACACAGGAAAATGTAGATAATAACTGAAAATATATTCTTGTATTGACATAACTGGCACTTCAACATTAATACCATTTAAAGGATATGTAAGACTGGACAACTAATTCACATAATATCAGATCTGTGAAAAATTAGCCGAAAATAACACAGGATGGTAAAAGATTAAGTCTAGGACTCTATTATTATTTTGACAATGCCTGGTTTTAAAGAAAATCTTTAAATATTCTCTCATTTAAAAGGAAATCACACGGAATCTAGTAAAAACTACTAAATAACATGGTTTTCTTATTTTATATCTGACAATATTCTGATATTGACTACTACTTTTTCAGATCTTCAACTATTAAATTCAAACCCAATAGTTTAACTCTTTTTAATTTAAGTTCTCTACCCTTAATTGTTTAGGTGCATGGCAAAACATCTGTGCTGAAGCAGAGTCATATTTGTTAGCATCCTAGAACAAAATATGAACACTTCTGCTTCTACAGCAACTTCCTTCAACAAATCTTTGTCACTTCCTGGCCTCTTCTTGAGCATAAACTCAAGTGGGAACCAAATGTTGATTATTATGTTCTGGTATACTCAACAAGAGGAAACAGAAGTTATCACATTTAGGAAGATTTGTTAAGTCTTAATGTAAATCTAGCAGAATATAGATTTGGGACAGAATCTTATCTCAACAGAACCATTTAATCATAAACTTAGAATCAAACTAAGATAATAGGACTATGGCATCAAACACTGATATCAGCTCTCACTCTTTTCTACTAATCGCACAAATGCTATAATTCTTCATGCAGCTTTAACAGTCTTCTTCGAGTTAACTTATAATGACCAATTTAATCTGTCTTAAGCTCTTATAATTCAAAGCAACTCAGATTTTATCAGCAAAAGAATAAATTATAAAACGATTAAATTCAACAATACTCCTATGCTTTCTTTCCACATTATCTAATGTTCCATAGAAATTAGGATTCTCCCACTCAAAACTAAAGACTCCAGAATAATGTGTTACAGAACATGACAAAGTAGTATCCAACACTGTACCTTTGACTACATTGTGATTACTTTTCTTATAGTTACAGGTACAGCTGCCTATTGTTTTGTATTGTTTCTCTTTGTTGCAGGCCTTGGGTGTACAAGATTTTTTAAAAGTATCTTGACAACGTAGCATTCATTTGTTATGGAGTATGAAGCTTGCCAGAGGCAAAAATGGCGAAGAGCACCGAGTTCTGTAGCTTTGGTGTGTGCAGAGTGCAAGAATCTGGTTACTCCATGTATTGTTTGCGCACATGCCATTCCATTTGTTGGTGATTCAATCTGGTATTTATACTCACTTGTGTACTTGTCAAGTAGTATGTTGAATTCCATGAGCTTTCCTTTTATGGCTCAAGAGATTACAGATTTGTACGAACAAAATTTGAGAATTTAATATTCTGAGGTAGGAAACTAATGGAAATAAAATCATTCTAATAAACTTGGAATGAGTTTCCAAAAACATCAAGCTGCTGTCCTCCATGGTGCATATGCCAAAAAGAATTGTTAAGAACCAAACAGAACAATGCAGTCATAATCATATCACTTATTTATCATATTTAAATGGGCTGCAAAATCAAGAAATTTGTGGTGGAAAAATCTCATGAACTTTTCTACGCCGCATTGATATTATGTTTATAACTGAAATGCATTCTTCACTCTATACTGTAAAGCCCTGGGAGTATAATTTATTGATATGTTTGCAGGAAGGAGTGTGGTCATTGTGGGGCTGTCAATCCAATGCGTGAACTCGAGCGTTGTTTATTGGGTCTTCCCTCTCCATTGGCATTAACACCATCAATGGTGGTTCCATTCATTTTAAATCGTCCTCGTAATTAGTTTCTGGTTCAGAATTGTTTGGTTTGATTACATTATAATTAGTAATTTATTAATTTGTATGCTTTATTGCATGTATCTCTTGCATGTTGCAGGTTAGAAGAGTGACGGTGGCTCATGTTGGACGGCGCCAATACACAATAGCTTTGCACTTACTATACAATCAATTACGGAGGGTGGATCAAAATTCAGTTCAGGTGTATGTTTATCTCATTCTCAATATTGAGCTAGTGTCATCACCACCCTCACAATAGAAATTATAAGCATCCTTCAGCACATTGTCCTAAATAATGAGAGTAACTTTGTTTGGCTGAATACTGAGATAAATAGTGATATTGATGCTGTTGCAGGTCGATGAGGGAATAAGGTGTTGCAGTCCAAATAAGGATGAACTGCCGGAAGAGAAGTTGGAGAAGAGTGAAACGGACATGATTTTATGTGACTTACCTTTTGTAGAATGTGAAGGGATACTGCCTCTTCCTGTTGTAAAAGGTGAATTAAATCAGGTTGAAGCCGAGGACACCTCAGAAGGTGAACCGTTGCTAAAATGCATGCGGATGACTTCAGATAATCAAGCTTTTGATAGGCATGATGTTGATGGAGGACGTACTAGGACAGCAGAGAGTGTTCTGCAGAAGTTTAATTCATTGGCTAAATTAAGTGACAGCACGTGCAGAGAAGATTTTGCTTCAAAAAAGGCTGATATTAGCGGGAATTCATATGAAATGAAATCAAAGGATCTAGGTAGAAATGGTTGTTCAAAATGTCAGAGCCCCTTGACTAGAGTTAGTAAAGATTCCATTGTAGCTGAAAGAAGCTTCACACATATAGAAACCCAATTGCTTGCTTTACACTCTGCGGAGGTACTTTCATCTGACCTGCATTCTTCCATAGCTATATATCCAATCTGTAGTTCCGTGGATATAAGTGCAGTTAAAGGTTCAGGTTCAAAGACCTTTGTTAACCAGCATATTGGTATTTGTGGTACTCGGCAACAGTTTGGTCGCTTTTCCATTGATATATTACGTTTGGCACATTCTGCTCTGGCTTCAGATTGGGAAAAATGGTTAGCGCACAGTAAGTTGAATACAAAAGGGAAGCTCATCAATGAAGTTCTTTCATGTACTGAACTATTCCTTCAAAAGCGCCAAGCTATTTATCATGCTCAGGTAGTGTTAAAGCATCCACCATAAATGTTAGCACCTAGGAGTTTTAGAGAATTACCAATGTAAAAGAGATTTATTTCCCTTACATAAACAAAAGAATCTAATGAATATCTGTGTTAATATTAAAATGTATGCTAGAGGTTGATGTGGATGACAAGCGCTGCACAAGCACAATCTAATGTGGATTCTAGAGCTCTCTTGGAGCATCAAGTTTATATATCAACGGTGTGAGAAGAGTTACTTTCTAAAAGAACTTCTAATAATACATGTTATAAAAGCGCCCTGATGTTATTAACAATTTTGTATTCAAGATTTTAGCTTCTGACCATAACATTATTTCATGAAGCAGGGCTCCCTCTTGAAGGATATCTTCAGGGAAAGGTTCAGAGAAAGAGTTTCTGCTTGGAAAAAGCTGATACAACCTTTTGCTGAGCTTTTGGACCAAATTAATGTGATTCTCAAGTTCTGTTTTACACAACTGGGTAGCCTTTGCAAGGATCCATCTGTCTCATGCTCTTTGCAATACAAATCCGAGAGGGCACTTAATGGGAAAAATGGTGAAAGTGAAACGGTTTTGGAAGCTGTACGAGCAGCTTTGCCCCTGTGGTTACTGCTTTATCATGATGTCGCACATGCCATGATTTTAGGGCAAGATGAATCACCTGCTAATGAATGATAGGTTTGGCAAGCAGACGCCTGCTGCTATATGTTTGTTTAGAAAGGAGTTCAGTAGATTTTTGACGGGGTGGTTTTTTCTTTAAATAATTTATTGATTCAAGCATTTGAGATGGAAAACATTTACTGAAGGGTTTGTCAAGGAGAATTGCTGTCACCCTGTGCTTAAGGTTGCGGAGAAACACTTTGAAACCATGTCCTTGTCCACATTTTTCCACGTTCTTCAGGTGAGTGTCAAGGTTTTTCATGCCACACGATAGAATGGGTACATCAAACCAACAACTTAAACCTTGTACGTGCACAATTTTGCAGTTTCCATGAGTCAGAAATTCCGAGGGAACTTATTATCGTTGCAGTTTTCTAATCTGCAATGATCCCTGTAAGCAAACAATTGCCGTTATATTTTATATGCATAAAATAAATGTTTGATGTCAAAGAGCTAGATTAACATGTTTGGCTTTTGAGATTTATCAGTGAACTAATGACACTATCAAACATTCTCAAACTTGGTGGCAAGGTGCTCTTCTTGCTACAGCTTTGCAGGTTGTTCAAAGGTAATCACTTTTATGTCCACTCAGTTCATGTTTCAAACACTTAATAGGAACATCTTGAGGTGCCATCTTCATCAAAATCTGTTCAAACCCATCCGGGCATTCCTGAGTTTGTTATGTCATAATTTCAGACAACAATATTTCGTATCTGCCAGAATCTTAAGCATATCTACTATTTGTGCATCTTCTTGATGTTTCTTCCTATGAAGTTATAGCCCAGAGGCCACGATGTCTATAGCCATTTGGAGAGTAAAGAACACCGACTGTTATGTTAAAGGTATTCTCCTGGCACAATCCATAATGTTTTCTGAGTGTTGACTTTGTTGAAATTTCTATATATTACCTGTTAGAAATTTTATCTGTATTCTCTGGTTTATTTCTCTTACTTGTTTAATTACTAACAAGTTATTTATTCATATAAACATTGAAATAAACACAATACAGTCTCAACCATCTACAAATCAACAACTGAAAGAAATAGACAAACACACAAGTGACACCGTTATTTTTGGACAAATGTCCCCGGAAAAACCAAATTTGGGAAAACTGGTGCAACGGTTATGAGGGTTTTATTATTATGCAGTTTTTCCTTGAGTACAATTGGGTGCCAAACTAGCTTACCCGACAGAGAAAAAATAACTCGATAGTAGTACCTCTCTATTCGGAAGCAAATATTCAGAAAGTCTGCCCCACGAAACCCTCTCCAGCACAATCTGAAGCTCAACGTCAGCCTGAAAACCTTTGCGTTAGCCTTATAAGGCTCTGCGCAACCTCTCTAAACCAAATTTGGGAAAATCGGTGCAACGGTTATGAGGGTTTTATTATTATGCAGTTTTTCCTTGAGTACAATTGGGTGCCAAACTAGCCTACCCGACAGAGAAAAAATAACTCGATAGTAGTACCTCTCTATTCGGAAGCAAATATTCAGAAAGTCTGCCCCACGAAACCCTCTCCAGCACAATCTGAAGCTCAACGTTAGCCTGAAAACCTTTGCGTTAGCCTTATAAGGCTTTGCGCAACCTCTCTAACCCTCTGCGTCACTCCAACAACCTCTGCGTGGATGATGCAGACCCTTCTGGCCTCTGCGCAGTGCTTGCTAGCCTCTTCGTGGCTCCCTCTGGCTCTGCGTTTGCCTCTTTGCCTCTGCGCTGGTCTTCCGACATTATCTCTGCCTCTCTGCCTCGTACTCACTGCCTCTCGTTGCAATTCTGATCACTGATTCGATTTCTCTTAATGAAGCCCGCTCTATAAAATCAAATCACTGATCACTCTGGTGTGTTCTCCAACTGACCGTCAAGCCTCCTTTTATACTTTTTGTGTTGGTCCTTCAACGACTGAGATTACATCTCTAATCAACGACTAAGTTTAGATTTGGCTTGATCCATGTTATTTAGAATCTTCTAACCCAGTTTTATATTAATACCCATTAATATTTATTTTTCCCAAGTTTAGACTTAGGAATTCCATTAAAAATACTAATTATTTTAATATCTCTTTAACCAGGTAGAATTTGCCCAAACTATTTCTCGGTCTTGGAGATCTCATGTGCTTTAGCCTCTCCACCAATTTTCATGGCTAGAGCACATCCGATGCTACCCCAAATCAATAGACTTAAGTTTATAGCAAAACAATAAATATTAGGCTATCATCAATTAGCTTGTAGCTGTGGATATGTCTTCTTTATGAATTCTTCTTGGTGCCTATTGCATAGTGAATCTGATTGCTATCTTAAGTTGCAACACTGTATAATCCAAAAATAAAGGCAATCTCGCTTTCTCCATGTGAGCAGATTTTAAGTACTTGCAATCCATGAGAGATAATTGTTCAATCTATAAACACGTGCTAGAGAGACGAGTTGCATGCCTAAGCTGCAGAATTGAGAATCAATTCTAATTTTAGTATTATTTCAACCATGAGAAGTCTCTAATTGTTAATCCATCCAGGAAAGTGAGCAATTCAGTGCCTTGATATGCTGTAGTTTGTGGCTGAAAATCCAATAATTTTGAGAGAATTTTCCATTATGTATCTAAAATGCCCTATAATGTTAAGGATATGTTAAATTTGGTGAATGAGGGCTATAGTTGTAGAAGGGGCATTTAATTTAAAAATGATAATTACTGTGTTAACTGTTCATACCCTAAGTATCAACTAGGCGATGACAGGTAGCCGACTACACATGTTAATTGTCTAATTTAGTTGGGAATTACTAGTAGGAAGTTGCTGGTGGTTAGGAAACGTCCTTGCCCTTTTCTACATATAAAAGAATGACTCACTAAATTTTTTAGGTTTTGATTTCCTCCAACTTCTGTAGTTTTGCATGGTTGGTCTGATTTTTATTTGCACTAGAACTTTGCACTCTTGCTAATGGTCATCCTTGGTTGTGCATCCATATGATATAGAAATAAAAATGAATTGTTTCCAAAGTATGAGTCAGTTGTGCTATGATTGTGTTGTAGTGAATCCTACACTTCTTTCTATTGTATTTCTTTGGTTTGGTCATCTGGAGTAAGAATGTTATGCTTCTTAACCTGCAAAGCAATACCGAACCGAGAATATGCGAGAAAAAATACCGAGAATACAGAATAGGCGAAGAAAATATACCCAGAACACAGAATAGCAATGATTTTATTACTCAGAGAGAAATGTTCACAGGCCTCTTCGAGGGGGCAACCTCCAATAGAGCAGAGCTCGATTACAAAACAAGACACGATACTCCTCGCAGGGAGACTCTATCCTTTATATATGACTCATACATGCAATACCACGGGCCAATACCGTGGGTTTTATTAATACCATCTATCTAATACTACCGCCCATTTCCTCTATCTAATACTACCGCCCATTTGCAACTAAATGTGGTCCCGTCATTAATTGCGGGTTAACCACTTACAAATATTAATATGGGCTTATTGACTCTTGACTATGACGTGATCCCATGACATAAATAAGGGGGTTAGGGTGGGACCCTAACATGCCCTCCCCCTTAAGACTAGCCTTGTCCTCAAGGCTGAAGCTGCGGAAACGGCTGAAGAATAGTGGCTGGTTCCCAAGTTGCATCTTCCGGAGAGGTGTCTTTCCATTTGACGAGGACCTCTTTAATCATGCGGCCGCGCAGGTGCTTGTCTCGTGTGTCTAGAACCTGTTCCGGTTGAAGCCAGATTGACCCTTCCTCATCCAATTCCGGTAGACTGGTTTGAACTCGGAAATTGTTCCCAATCACTTTCTTGAGGCACGATACATGGAAAACTGGGTGGATTTTTGTTGTAGGTGGCAAAGCCAACTTGTAAGCCACTTCTCCAA
>APFE030021413.1:270426-284033 GCA_000404065.3 Pinus taeda
AGACGTACTGGAATATTGTTGTAACTTTCGAATAAGTGCCCACACTTCTTCGTCATTCTTCCATTCCTCCCTTGCTTTGTTTATCCAATCTGGTTGGATAATAGAAATGGCGCACTACAATGCTTCCACATCCTCATCCTTTCTTGAGAGTGCATCTGCCACCACATTTTGCTTCCCTTTTTTGTAGATGATTTCAAAGTCATAACCCAACATCTTTGTGACCCACTTTTGTTGCTCTTCAGAGGATAATCTTTGTTCTAAAAAGTATTTAAGGCTATCATGATCCATTTTTACCTTGAAGTGTCTTCCCGTTAGGTAGGGTCGCCATTTCTTAAGTGCATGTAGTATTGCCAACATTTCCTTCTGTTGTGGCCACCAACAACTCCCCTTCTTATTTAGTCTTATTACTAATACTAAATAAGTGGGGAACATTAGTCAAAAAATTAAAAAAAATGAATTAGTACTTGTATTTCCTTTTTAATAAAACTTACCATCATAAACTAAGGAAGATACCTTTGAAAAATCTAAAAAGCTTTAAGTTTCATGATGAGAAAAGATAAGATCACTCCTTAAGGGATATCGCATCGCGGAAAGGATAAAAGGACACCTCCTTGTTAGCCAAACTCTAAGATTGCGAGATTGTGATACGAGATTACATAATAGAAAACATATATATCGCATCGCATGCCTTAAAACGCACTTACGTTGAAAAACCACAGAAAACACCGATATGCGATGACGCATATCGCAAAATCGCACCTCACAAGAAATACATTAACACGAAATGGGCACATGCTACGATTGTGGGATATTGCGACCATGTGATATTGTGATAGAGCGACCAAGCGATCTTATGAAAGAATATCACAATGATATTGCGATATCGCGATAGTGCGATAGAGCGGCAAAGTGATCTTATGAAAGAATATCACAACGATATTGCGATATTGCGATCTTACGATAATGCGATACAATGATCTGTGATATTGCAAAGCAAATCGCAAAATCGCTCCATCGCAAAATCTTTTGGCTCACTATTCGAGAAAGCTTTTTTCCATAAAACGAGAACTGGTTATGCGCTTTAATGCTAATTAATGAGTTAGTTGCCAGTTGTTGATAAAATATGGTTTTGTGTTTATCAAAGAGCCAGTTCACGTGAGGTGGTATATTTTTGCATGTCTTCAGCATTTAAAGCTTTCTCGTCACTATTCCTTATCATTACTCTCACCTCACTTGTAAACTGCAGGAACAAAGAACAAAGAAATATACAAAGCAGTATACAAGATACTATGGGGTAGAAAGCCAAGGTTCCGATGTCTGAAGATAAAGAAATGGCACCCTTGTACACAGACACCGCCTGTAATAGAAAAGTGGGTATTGCCACTTGGGAAGGCATGTGTAATCTGCTTGAGGAAGAGAATCCCAAGGCAAAAGAGTTTACGGCTACTGCGGGCTCACAAAGTTCTTCTGAGGCATCAGTTGCAGATTTAGCCTATTCGTTCTTGCGCCGGATAGCGGCACAACCCAAAATTCTCCCCTATACAAACATGGTTAAATGGGTACTGGACAACACAGACATTAAAAACAGACAGTTTAAGGCTCAGGGTCAAGGACTTATCGACTCATTTGCTCAACAAGATTTGAAATTTATGTATCATTTGTCGGAGCCACAGGCAACTTATAACAAACAGTTCATAGAGAAGTTTGTCAAAGAAAATGAAGACTTGGCAGAATGCACTAAAGATTGGTCAAGGAGAGACGAGCCGCTGAAAAAGGATAAACATGGTATGTATAGTACTAGTTCTCTCACTTCCCCATATTGCTTTGCTGCTGCTATGCTCTGTAGACTTTACGGGAGACCATATACCAACAAATTCTCATCTGAATGGCTACCATTGTTGGATGTTGTCGTTAATTCTACTATTATGGATTGGTCTAGAATACTGTCAGACAACTTAGCTACTACCATTGTAAATTACCGGTCTAAAAGCACTGTTTCCCAAAGAATTTATCCCCCATTTTACTTATCCGCATATGTAATGGATTCAATTTGCTATGTTTCAAAGTTTCCTGTTATGGGATGGAAATGGACGACTCAAGACCCTTTACCCATTCATGTTTATCACAAAGAATTGTGGGATTCTAAATTCCCTACATTTTTCTACAAAATTTGTCATGGAGTTATATTACCCCTGTACAAAATGTTGTACGACAAAGATGCTCCAAGATGTTCTCTTGAAGCAGAGGCAGATACACTCACAGTCACGAGATGGTTTGGAGAGGAATTGTTTACATATGTCAGGGTATTCGGAAGTGACGTTTCCTCTCACGTCTTACCCTTGTATGTTCCTGATAAACTCATGGCACGAGAAATTGCTTATCAAACCTGTTCAGAAGAGGGTTTGACTAAATATTTGAAAGACAAAAAGAAGGCTATTTGGCCACAATTTCCCGTAGCCTGTGGAGCCTTTTCACTATTTGATGTAGGCCATGCATTCAAGGAAGTAAAAAACATAACATGTATACAATTGTTCAAGTTTCAAAGGAGGTCGTTTGACCCTTATGACATTGCAAAGAATTTCACTGTCGCAGTCAAAATAAAGGTCTTTTCCAAAGAAGAGGATTGTTTTGACGATATGTTCCAACAGAAAAGCACACTCGAAGAAATTCTGCACTTAGTTCAAACGCGACTTCCTCCGGCAGAGTTTCAGCAATTCAAAACATACAGGGAAAGAAGGTTTGCTAATATTCCTTTGCAAAAACTATGCTTAGAACTTGTAAGGGAACCAACTCCAAGTATTAGCCTCAGTGAAAGTTCTGGTACAGATAGATCTAAATCCAAGTCCGGAAAAGAAACATCAGAACATTCTAAAAAATCTGAAAGTGACCATGGTAAAAGCGAAGGGTCAGTAAGGGATACTACCCAATCAAAAGAGCCTGCACAACAATTGGTGTTAACCTCTCCGTAGGTAGATCCTCCCCCTCTCATCGGTCAACCACCATCAGATAAAACTAAGCTAGACAAGGAATGGGAGACCTTCAATGATTTAATAATTCTTGAAGGGCAGAGCACAAAGACACCTGTAAGTAATGTACAGGCGACAGAAGATATGGTCACAGGAACAATCGACAATGTCTCGTATATGGAACACATATCTATCACCCTGTCATCTGAACTTATACTCAAGATAGAGGAGATTCCTCCTCTTGATGTATTTTACAGTCCACAACATAAGGCAGTAGTAAGAAAACAACGGAAGAAGAGGAAATTGGAAAACACGATCTCTCATGACGCAGAGCAATTGGATGTCTTATGGCAAGATCCTACTACCGATCCAACTGAAAATCTCACCAAATTATCTCAAATTGCAGGAGCTTATGCTTCTGCAACTATTGATAAAGCATCTGAAGTACAACAACTGCTGAAGGAAAAGGAAGACCTGATACAAGTTTTGCAGCAACAGCTGCAACAAGCCAATGACAACAACAAAGCACAGAAAAAGCTTGAAAGACTACAGCAGGAATTCCAATGGATGCAGATAAGCTACCAAAACAGTTTGGATGAGAAAGAAAAAAAGTTACAGGATACGTAGGAGAGGCACAAGGATGATCCCAAGCTTACAGAATTCATCGCAGAATCCATTTCCTTGAACGATCAACTACTACAGCAACAAGAAACATTGAGCCAAATAATATCATAGTGGAACCTGTATTGCGGAATAAGTGATACAATCACTAATCAAGTCGTAGATTTACGACATGATTATGATTTAATTGATAGACGGGTTACTGAATATTTGGCTTGGAAAGAAACAGAAGAGGGAAAAAGAACAAGTGCACCAACAATAAATGACAATCATAAAGAAATGCTCTTTAACAAATGGGATACACAAATCAGGGAAGCTGAGCAAGCAACGGAAGAAGCAGCTACAATAGCAAACAACCTTATTGATCGCATAAATGAGAATTTGCATAAAGCAAATCTAATCTCAGAAACCACTCAAGGGTATCTACCAAAGGTACAACAGCTGCAAGCAGATTGGAAACAGAAGGCTCAAGAAAAGGTAGAACCAATTAAAAGATTAACTAAGTTGAATTGGGATTCTTACTGGGCTTATTTAGTGAAACCACATAGCCAGTGTATGACTCTCAAATGCATCATCAATTCTGGCGAAAAGATGGCACCAACTCTTGTTGATTCCATTTTTGCAGCACAGTTAAAGGCTGAAGTCGGCCAACCGACTCTTCTCAAGCAAATGCTGAATGCTTGCGATTTTAAGGAGCGAATACAGAAATAGTTAGAGGTTAGATTTAATTTTAGAAATAGTTTTGTTTTATTTTTGCCTAGAAAAAGGACGATCATTTAAACCGTATCCTATATTTTTATAATAAGTTATTTTTAGATGTAGTTAGTAGTATTTATACCCTTCTCATGCATTTAGAGAAGGGTCCATAAATTTATCAAAAACTTGTCCTCAGAACATGCACTTTTGCACCCTCCGATGAGGTTTTGATGAATGAATGGAACATGATTTATTGATTTTTGCATTTAAAATTTGCTACTGATGTTGCACTTTTGTACTCTTAGTGGATGTTGGATTAAGAAGAGATAAATTGTTATCGCTTGAAGCTCATGAGTAGAACTAGTTATAAATGGCACTTCTATCTCTTAATTGTTTCTATCTCTTATGTTAAAGTGATATTCAAGTTCAGTTGCTTATATATTAATGCGTGAATGCCTGAGTTATCGTTTGGCACTTTTGTACGGTGATAGCTATTTATTTATGCTTAATGTATGAGTAGCTTACTGTGTGATATGTTTTTCACAACTGTTTCATCTAACTTTTTATGCGAAGTGGTTTATCTATATTGAATTCTTTTCTTATAACAGTTGAATGATCTTTATTACCGATTGTTATTTGAAATCATTTTAGATCGCATAATAGAAAGATTACATCCCGAGTTAGTATAGATTTAGATATTTCTGTTTATTAGAATACAATTTCATGTCATCAGATTAAAGTTAGAATTAGAGCATCTTAATTAGGAACTGTTAGATCAGAAATATCAAATTCTACACACACACACACTCATAAATTGGGAAACTGGTCCCATATCCCCATTCGGACCCACCATACCAAACGGAAAAGGAGCTGCCAACCAAGGTCCGGACCGGGTGGGTATCCCCCTTGTTGTAGACCCAATTTTCGGGGCTTCAACATATTTGGCGCTAGAAGGAGGGCCTGAAACGAGTTGTCTAATGGAGTCTTTTCAATTTTAACATTTTATTTAAATTACGATGGCTCCTCTTAAACGTCCAATTTGGAGTTGTATCCATGTACGTGCATCTTCCAATACTCCACCCGAAGTGGTAAGACTCTTGTCTCAGGTAAAATTCAATGGTAAGAGAAATTCTTCTGCTTTTAATCATGCCCTTCAATTTATTCAAAATGTTTTAAATTCTAATTTTCCAGGAATTGATGAAGGCATTTTATGCAGAATTTTTACTCTCACATTTGTAGTAGAAGCTAGAAACTTGTGTAGAACTCTTCCGGTTGCCTCAATTCACAGCTGGGATCAATTTGTCACAATTTTCGTTTGTAAATTTGACTGCTATGATTATGATCAGGTATATGATGAGATTGAGTATCTACGAAAAGAAAATGAGTCTGTTAGAGATTTTAATATTCGATTTCATTTGAATTGTTTAAAATTTAATGTCGAAAATGAACCCATAAAAGAAGAATCACTAGATTGGTTTGAACATAATTATTCTCCGCCTCCTATTCCCGATCCATATGAAATTAGTCCAAGCTTTGTTCAATTCCCTTCTAACACAAATGAGAAATCCAATTCAGATGTGCCAATAAATTGTGATGAATAAGTCTCGCAAAGCTTAGAAAATATTTTTGATCAAATACAAGAAAACAATAGCAACAATTTTGGAGAAAGAGTCGCCTTAAGATCTGAAAGCAACTTTGAGGCAAATTCAAAAAATCAAATTGCAAATCAGCAAGTGCAAGCAATAATCAAGGTAAATAATAGCATGCAAATAGCTGTACAAACTTCTAAATCTTTCCATGATGAGTAAATGCCAAGATCAAAGCAGCAAAGCGATCTTCTTCAAAAAGAAATATAAGCACACAAAGGAATGATCTGGAATCTGAAATTTACAATGAGCATAATGCACAAGAACTCTCAAACAGAGACGTTTTTAAATGCATTATTTCGGAATCACATTTTTCCCTTTATCCTGATATTTTTAATGATGGTAATTCCTCCCCTCTTGGTATTAATGATATTTCAGAAAATACAGAGGCTTATCTAAATGAATCACCATTAAATTTTGATCAATATAGAGAAGCAATTACTGATCATTCTTTTGCCATTAACGAACATGAAATTCTTGTCCCTCCTTGTTTTGATATACTGGGTGAGATTGAAGGGAAATCTAGAGAATCTGGTGAAGTCATTTATGATAATTACTCTGACATTGAATATGTTGATTTTTCTTGAGAAAATCATCAGAAACTTCAAACAACACCTGAGAATGAGAGACATTTTAATTTAGAAATTATTCCAGCCAATCCTCATTATAAAGCAGCAAATTATCCTCATGATTTCACTATTCAAGAAAATATTCCAATTTATGATTCATATCATGATCAAGCCTTCTTTCCTGTTCAAAATCATAATTCTTTTTCTGATTCACAAGTTGGAATTTGAAATTACTCAAATTCCATAATTCTGGCCAATCCTTGTGAAAGACAAATTATTTCAAAACGATCCCAATTGCGTTGTAACAATAATTGTATAGATAGTGATTTCAGTGTATTTTCGCTTCATTACTTATTTTGTATAAAATCAGATTTATTTTCAGATCTTAATTTTCAGTTGTTTGATACATTACGCTGGCATATTGAGCACCTCATTATCAAACATTAAATTGATGTATTGTCTTGTTGGAAAATTGAAGTTTTTCAAAAGCATCAAAAGCTATTTCAATTTCAATTTCAATCAATGTCAATGTTTTATCAAAAGCTTCTATCTTCTCTAAGACAATATCAACAAGAAAATGTATTTTTAGAAATCTGCCAGCAATCCAATTTAATTACTAATTTGAAAGATTTCCATCCATTCTTCATTAATTCATTATATATATATATATATATATATATATATATATTATATATATTTGGAAACCTATTTTTCATGGAAAATTGTCAATAGCTTAACATTTACACGTAACACTAACAATATCTTCCAGGCCTTTGAATCTAAAAATTCATTTTCTCAATCTGACCTGTCACCTCTTCATTTGAACATTTCTCAATCCTTAGTAGAAATTCATCCAGATTTCTATGATCCAATTGGTATTCAATTGGAAAGAAAATTTCATAAGAAGGAGATTCTAAATAAACTTCTAACAATAGTTGTACATTTTGATTTCAGATTTAATGTTCTTAGTACAATAAGATTTTTATTTTTATTACTAACATTCGAACTGTATATATATGCAGGAATAAAAACGAGAGAATGGTTACACTGGAAATATGACTATACCTAGTCATTTTCATGTATATGGTTAGAATAGGAGTAGAATTAATTTAGTTAGTTTGTTTACGTAAATAATTTATTTTTAATAGTTCCACAGATTAAAAATAAAGGAAGCAATTAGCCATTTTCATATCATATACATGTTCAAGTAAATATTTATCTCTCATCAGAAAATTCCTAATTCTTTCTTAAATATTTCTTCCATAATAAAACCAGTTGTGAATGGTTAGATTAGGGATTTATGAAAAAGACACCAATTCTATTTCAGATTTTGATTTTTCACTTGTATAAATAACAAATCTTTTAGAAAATTGATCTTTATTATTGGAAGATACAGTTAAAGACTCTAGCCTAAAAATGATACTAGCTTCAACTTCGTAAAATTTGATGAAAACGACCTTTAGTGAGAAATTGTCTTATATCAGTGCAATGAAAGGTATTAATAACAAAACAAAGATTCTCTGTAGAAAATATCTTTCCAAAAAATCTACTATTGTCGTCCAGAGCTATCTTAAGGAAACAATGACTTCCTCCCTACTTAGGAAATTACAACTTTCAGAGAAACAATCCAAGGATACACTTTATCTTAAAGAGTGAGAGGTCTCATCACGAGCCGGCTTATCATAATCACAGATATTATAACTTACTGACTTTGTCAATACTACATACCACAACAAGGCAATGACTCAAGATTGTTACAATCAAAAGGCAATGGGTCTCATCACGAGCCAGCTTGTTCAGCAAAGTTATAAATCAAGTGAATAACTGTGTCATAAATTGGCTATCAAACCAAGACATTGTTCTTTAAGAGTAAAAAAGAAAAATAAAAGCAATAAGTGTGGATATGGATTCTTCTTTGAAAATTGTATGTTTCTCTAAGTAGGATATAGGATCATTGCTGGGTAATAGGTAACCCTGTTGAGGCTATGAACGCCTGCTGGCAGCAGAGGCTCTACCTACGACAAATGAGCATATTTAAAATTGATTTACACCGAAGGCTTTGTTTTATCTTTATAAACCAAGTAATGACTGATGTAGATACAAGGACTAGCTTGAGGGAGCAAATAATCAAAGTCGAAAATAGAAGAAACAAAATATCATTGACAAGTTAAAGCATAATGTACTTTATCTTTCTATAATAAAGTTTAACTTTATGGAAAATTTTATGTTTTGGAAGTTTAGAAAATTCAAAAGAAAGACAGAGATAACTGGTTCTTTCAAGTGAATCGCCAATTGTTGTGGCCACCAACAACCCCCCTTCTTATTTAGTCTTATTACTAATACTAAATAAGTGGGACCCTTAGTCAAAAAAAAAAAAAAAAATGAATTAGTACTTGTATTTCCTTTTTAATAAAACTTACCATCATAAACTTAGGAAGATACCTTTGAAAAATCTAAAAAGCTTTAAGTTTCATGATGAGAAAAGATAAGATCACTCCTTAAGGAATATCACATCGCGGAAAGGATAATAGGATGCCTCCTTGCTAGCCAAACTCTAAGATTGCGAGATTGCGATACGAGATTACATAATAGAAAACATATATATCGCATCGCATGCCTTAAAACGCACTTACGCTGGAAAACCGCAGAAAACACCGATATGCGATGGCGCATATCGCAAAATCGCACCTCGCAAGAAATACATTAACACGAAATGGGCACATGCTACGATTGTGCGATATTGCGATATTGCGATAGAGCGACAAAGCAATCTTACGAAAGAATATCACAATGATATTGCGGTATCGCGATATTGCTATAGAGCGGAAAAGCGATCTTATGAAAGAATATCACAACGATATTGCGATATTGTGATCTTGCGATAATGCGATACAATGATCTGCGATATTGCAAAGAAAATCACAAAATCGCTCCATCGCAAAATCTTTCAGCTCACTATTCGAGAAAGCTTTTTTCCATAAAACGAGAACTGGTTATGCACTTTAATGCTAATTAATGAGTTAGTTGCCAGTTACTAATAAAATATGGTTTTTTGTTTATCAAAGAGCCAGTTCACGTAAGGTGGTATATTTTGCATGTCTTTAGCATTTAAAGCTTTCCTGTCACTATTCCTTATCATTACTCTCACCTCACTTGTAAACTGCAGGAACAAAGAACAAAGAAATATACAAAGTAGTATACAAGATACTATGGGGCAGAAAGCCAAGGTTCCGATGTCTGAAGATAAAGAAATGGCACCCTTGTACACAGATAGCGCCTGTAACAGAGAAGCAGGTATTACCACTTGGGAAGGCATGTATAATCTGCTTGAGGAAGAGAATCCCAAGGCAACGGAGTTTACGGCTACTGCGGGCTCACAAAGTTCTTCTGAGGCATCAGTTGCAGATTTAGCCTGTTCGTTCTTGCACTGGATAGCGGCACGGCCCAAAATTCTCCCCTATACAGACATGGTTAAATGGGTATTGGACAACGCAGACATTAAAAACGGACAGTTTAAGACGACTCAGGGTCAAGGACTTATCGGCTTATTCGCTCAACAAGATTTGAAACTTATGTATCATTTGCTGGAGCCACAGGCAACTTATAACAAACAATTCATAAAGAAGTTTGTCAAAGAAAATGAAGACTTGGCAGAATGCACTAAAGATTGGTTAAGGAGAGACGAGCCGCTGAAAAAGGATAAACACGGTATGTATAGTACTGGTTCTCTCACTTCCCCATATTTCTTTGTTGCTGCTATGCTCTGTAGACTTTATGGGAGACCAAATATTAAAAAATTCTCATCTGAATGGCTACCATTGTTGGATGCCACCGTTAATTCTACTATTATGGATTGGTCTAGAATACTGTCAGACAACTTAGCTACTGCCATTGTAAATTACCGGTCTAAAAGAACTGTTTCCCAGAGAATTTATCCCCCATTTTACTTATCTGCATATGTAATGGATGCAATTTGCTATGTTTCAAAGTTTCTTGTTATGGGATGTAAATGGACGACTCAAGACCCTTTACCCATTCATGTTTATCACAAAGAATTGTGGGATTCTAAATTCCCTCCATTTTTCTACAAAATTTGTCATGGAGTTATATTACCCCTGTACAAAATGTTGTACGACAAAGATGCTCCAAGATGTTCTCTTGAAGCAGAGGTAGATACACTCACAATCGCAAGATGGTTTGGAGAGGAATTGTTTACATATGTCAGGGTATTCGGAAGTGACGTTTCCCCTCACATCTTACCCTTGTATGTTCCTGATAAACTCATGGCACGAGAAATTTCTTATCAAACCTGTTCAAAAGGGGTTTGACTAAAGATTTGAAAGACAAAAAGAAGGATATTTGGCCACAATTTCCCGTAGCCTATGGAGCCTTTTCACTATTTGATGTAGGCCATGCATTCAAGGAAGTAAACAACATAACATGTCTACAATTGTTCAAGTTTCAAAGAAGGCCGTTCGACCCTTATGACATTCCGAAGAATTTCACTACCGCAGTCAAAATAAAGGTCTTTTCCAAAGAAGAGGATTTTTTTGACGATATGTTCCAACATAAAAGCACACTTGAAGAAATTCTGCACTCAGCTCAAACGCGACTTCCTCCGGCAGAGTTTCAGCAATTCAAAACATACAGGGAAAGAAGGTTAGCTAATATTCCTTTGGAAAAACTATGCTTAGAACCCGTAAGGGAACCAACTCCAAGTATTAGCCTCAGTGAAAGTTCTGGTATAGATAGATCTAAATCCAAGTCCGGAAAAGAAAAATCAGAACATTCTAAAAAATCCGAAAGTGACCATGGTAAAAGCGAAGGGTCAGTAAGGGATACTGCCCAATCAAAAGAGCCTGCACAACAAATGGTGTTAACCTCTCCACAGGTAGATCCTCCCCCTCTCATCGGTCAGCCACCATCAGATAGAACGGAGCTAGACAAGGAATGGGAGACCTTCAATGGTTTAATCAATCTTGAAGGGCAAAGCACAAACACATTGTAAGTAATGTACATGAGACAGAAGATATGGTCACAGGAACAATCGACAATGTCTCGGATATGGAACACATTCCTATCACCCCGTCATCTGAACTTATACTCAAGATAGAGGAGATTCCTCCTCTTGATGTATTTTACAGTCCACAACATAAGGTAATAGTAAGAAAACAAAGGAAGAAGAGGAAATTGGAAAACGCGATCTCTCATGACGCAGAGCAATTGGATGTCTTATGGCAAGATCCTACTACCGATCCAACTGAAAATCTCACCAAATTATCTCAAATCGCAGGAGCTTATGCTTCTGCAACTATTGATAAAGCATCTGAAGTACAACAACTGCTGAAGGAAAAGGAAGACCTGATACAAGTTTTGCAGCAACAGTTGCAACAAGCCAATGCCAACAACTAAGCACAGAAAAAGCTTGAAAGACTACAACAGGAATTCCAACGGATGCAGATAAGCTACCAAAATAGTTTGGCTGAGAAAGAAAAATAGTTACAGGATACACAGGAGAGGCACAAGGATGATCCTAAGCTTACAGAATTCATCGCAGAATCCATTTCCTTGAACGATCAACTACTACAGCAACAAGAAACATTGATCCAAAGAATATCACAATGGAACTCGTGTTGCGGAATAAGTGATACAATCACTAATCAAGTCGTAGATTTACGACATGATTATGATTTAATTGATAGATGGGTTACTAAATATTTGGCTTGGAAAGAAACAGAAGAGAGAAAAAGAACAAACACACCAACAATAAATGACAATCATAAAGAAATGCTCTTTAACAAATGGGATACACAAATCAGGGAAGCTGAGCAAGCAACGGAAGAAGCAGCTACAGCAGCAAACAACCTTATTGATTGCATAAATGAGAATTTGCATAAAGCAAATCTAATCTCAGAAACCAATCCAGGGTATCTACCAAAGGTACAGCAGCTGCAAGCAGACTGGAAACAGAAGACTCAAGAAAAGGCAGAATCAATTAAAAGATTAACTAAGTTGAATTGGGATTCTTACTGGGCTTATTTAGTGAAACCACACAGCCAGTGTATGACTCTCAAATGCATCATCAATTTTGCCGAAAAGATGGCACCAGCTCTTGCTGATTCCGTTTTTACAGCACAGTTAAAGGCTGAAGTCGGCCAACCGACTCTTCTCAAGCAAATGTTGAATGCTTGCGATTTTAAGGAGCGAATACAGAAATAGTTAGAGGTTAGATTTAATTTTAGAAATAGTTTTGCCTTATTTTTACCTAGAAAAAGGACGGTCATTTAAACCGTATCCTATATTTTTGTAATAATTTATTTTTAGATGTAGTTAGTAGTATTTAAACCCTTCTCATGCATTTAGAGAAGGGTCCAGAAATTTATCAAAAACTTGTCCTCAGAACATGCACTTTTGCACCCTCTGAGGAGGTTTTGATGAATGAATGGAACAGGATTCATTGATTTTTGCATTTAATATCTGCTACTGATGTTACACTTCTGTACTCTTAGTGAATGTTGGATTAAGAAGAGATAAATCGTTATCGCTTGAAGCTCATGAGTAGAACTAGTTATAAATGGTACTTCTATCTCTTAACTGTTTCTATCTTTTGTGTTAAAGTGATATTCAAGTTCAGTTGTTTATATATTAATGCGTGAATGCCTGAGTTATCATTTGGCACTTTTGTACGGTGATAAATATTTATTTATGCTTAATGTATGAGTAGCTTACTGTGCGATATGTTTTTCACAACTGTTTCGTCTAACTTTTTATGCGAAGTGGTTTATCTATATTGAATTCTTTTCTTATAACAATTGAATGATCTTTATTACCGATTGTTATTTGAAATCATTTTAGATCGCATAATAGAAATATTACATCCCGGGTTAGTATAGATTTAGATATTTTTGTTTATTAGAATACAATTGCATGTCATCATATTAAAGTTAGAATTAGAGCATCTTAATTAGGAACTGTTAGATCATAAATATCAAATTCTACACACACACACTCATAAATTGGGAAACTGGTCCCATATCCCCAGTTGGACCCACCATACTAAACGAAAAAAGGAGCTGCCAACCAAGGTCCGGACCGGGTGGGTTTCCCCC
>APFE030021413.1:284605-309078 GCA_000404065.3 Pinus taeda
GAAAATGCATCTTTCTTCAACAATGTTGTTAGAGGTGCTGCTATTTTCCCATAATTCTTAACAAACTTGCAATAATACCCTGTCAACCCAAGAAATCCTCGCAAATGCTTTATGGATGTGGGGATTTCCCATTCCTTAATGGCTTTAATTTTCCTAGGGTCTACCTTAACTCCTTCATGAGATACAATATGACCCAGATATTCCACCTCTTGCACTCCAAAGAAACTTTTGGATCTTTTTGCATATAATTTTTTCTCCTCCAATAGTTGTGGCACCCTGTCAACGTGTTCAACATGATCCTTCCAAGACTTGTTGTAGATTAGTATATCATCAAAATACTAACACAAATTTTCTAAGGGTTTGAAAATGGAATTCATCAAACCTTGAAATGTAGAAGGTGCATTGGTAAGGCCAAAAGGCATGACCAAAAACTCATAGTGACCCTCATGAGTTCTAAATGTTGTTTTTGGAATGTCTTGAGTCTTCATTCTGATTTGATGATATCCTGAATGAGGATCTAACTTGGTGAAGTAAATTGATCCATGCAATTCATCCAATAATTCATCAATGACAGGAATGGGAAAATTATCTTTAATAGTGAGCATGTTGATCTCCCTATAATCCGGACACATGCTCCATGATCCATCCTTCTTGTGCACCAATACTACTGGAGCAGAGAAAGAACTTTGGCTAGGTTGAATTATACCAGCCTCAAGCATTTATTTCATGTTTCGTGAGTCAGAAAAGAGCTTAAAGATGACTCCAAAAGGGCTTTTTCGTGTTTTGACCGAGTTCGAAAAAGTATAAAACACAATTCGTTAATCATCTCTAGAGTACTTTGGAACTTGTTGCTGCACAAAATCAAGTGTAAGATCCGTTTTCGATGTAAATATCCATGAAATACTCAAAAATAGACCAAAAACGCTAATTTTTCAAAAAAGCTTATAAGAAGGGCCATGAGGTAAAAATCAATTGACGTTTACTTTCTTACCTCGGAGTGAAAAAATTACCCTTGTGCATTGGCGATTTCAACAATAGACTAGAGGAGTTTCAGAAGCTTACTGGAAAATTCGTCCGGTCCAGGTAGGCACTACATTTTTTTCCTGCATTTTAAGATAGAATGTAGCTCATTTTTGGTAGTTGTAGCCATCGTTTAGGAAGATTGGAATGAGGATGTCCCCAGCGGAGTCACCAATTTGTGACACAAGTAAGTTCCCTTGGTGGACAGAGGCAACCGCTCTAGCCCTAGAGTGGGTCTAGTCACAGCAAAGACAATACCAAAGCAAATTTCCTTAGAAAGTTGATGCCATGAAGGCTTACCTTCAAACCGTCATTCAATGAAGTTACTGTTGTGTTGCTCCAGATTTCGTTCTTCTAATCACTTGTCCCTGAAAACAACATACAGAACACAACCACGAACATAATAAAGTACAACAAAAAATATCAACTTAAAGAGTCAAGGAGCTTCAAGCTATCATTACGTATTTCGACATATGATATAAGAAATAATCTGTTGATTTGTATTAATGTAAATCAAAGTAGAACTTACAACCAAGCCTTGAAGTCGTAAGTCTCCTAGAAGGGTCCTGTCAGCATGTCTCCGCAATCATTCACCTGTATATTGTCTCCCAAAGATGAATAACTCTCTCTCCTATGCAAAAGGCTAATGCTAGAATACTCTTACAACCAAGTTAACTCCACTCAAAATTATCCCAAACTAAGTTACATGAGAGGCCACTTCCACACTCTAGCAAAAAACTCTCTACTCTTACTATTGAATTCTTGAACTATGAAGCTAGCTAATCTTAGTCATGGAGGAAATATTTATAGGAGGAGGAGCTTCCATAAAATATGGGAGAAAGAGCTTATCTCTTTGAGAGGTTACACAAAAAGTGGAACAACCATCCCAAAGGAGAGAGGCGAGCTCATCTGATCCAACAACCAACCCTAGAACCACCCATGAGGTTGTTACACTTTGAAGCTTCAACGAGTTATTTAAAAAACTTGCCAAAAGTAGCTCGTCACGAGTGCAACATAGAGATAGAGTGAAGACTTCGCTAGGGCTAGTGCAAGCTTGGCCATCTTCGCGGGTGGAATAATAGTTGTCTTATGACGACCCAAAAACATAAGTAAACAAGGGTCTACTCCAGGAGAACTAAACTAAGATATTTTTCCTGGGATGACAAGGAAGAGATTGACAGATAATTTGCAACATGACACAAGGTAGATGTCAATAACATGGACCGGCAATTTCTTGAATCAGGCAATGCAGGGTCGGTGACAAATTATTGTGTAACAGGCTCGTCGTTGCCCAATGGACTGATCTATCGACGCTATGTTCTAGAGAACAATGAGATCAAGAGGCAGATTCAGGAACTATTGTAGAAAGGGCACATCAGGCCAATCTCATCACCTTGTGGGAGCTCGATTGTATTGGTATAGAAGAAGGATGGAGCCTAGAGGCTCTGTATTCACTATCAGGCATTGAACAAGATCAATGTCCAGAATAGGTACCCAATCCAGCGAATTGATGACCTTCTGGACTAGCTCAAGGGGGGAAAATATTTCAGCAAGATTGACTTCAATTCAGGTTATCACCAAGTGCCTATCAAACCCTTCGATGCATGGAAGACTGCCTACAAATCCAAGGAGGGCCTTTTCAAATGGTTGGTCATGTTGTTCAGATTGACGAACGCCCGTGCAACCTTCATGAGACTGATGGATGACATCTTGCGACCCCTCACCAATGCATTTGTGGTGATGTATTTAGATGACATCTTGATCTTCAGCTAGAGTTGGGAAGAGCACCTCCACCATATCCGACAAGTCCTTCAAACGCTTCAACAACACAACTTGTGTGCTAACTTGGAGAAATGCACCTTTGGCCTAACCTAGGTTCAATACTTAGGGTACATCATTGATGAGCAGGGTGTACATGTGGACCCATCCAAGATACAGGTCATTCGGGATTGGCCAGCCCCAACCACTCTAACAGAACTCTGGAACTTTTTGGGTCTTGCCAATTTCTACCGTAGGTTTGTGTTGGGGTTCTCTCATATCACTTGGCCTTTAAGTCAAGTCACCAAGGGTGAAGCAAAAGAAAGGTTCTTTTGGTTGGAAACCCAACAATGACCTTTCTCTGAGTTGAAGAATCGCCTCTGTTGTGCACCAGTACTCACATTACCAGACCTAAAACAACCATTTGGGATTAAGACAGATGCCTCTAAGTATGCTATTGGTGTGGTTCTTACTCAGCATGGGCATCCAGTGGCTTACCACAGTGAGACACTTTCAGACACAGTCTTAAAGTACCCCACTTACGACAAAGAAATGTATTCCATTGTGCAAGCCTATCGTCAATGGAAGCATTACATTATGGGGAAGGAAACGATCATCCACATAGACCACCGACCTCTAGTGTTCATATAGACATAAGGAAAGTTGCAGAACAATCGCCATCAGAAATGGTCCACATATCTACAACAATTCCATTTGAACATTAAGTTTAAGAAGGGAAGCAACAATAATGTCGTTTATCACCTTAGCCAATCATCGGTCATGGTGCTAATCACTATGCTCGACTCCCGTGGGCACGAGACATCAGAGTGGCTGCATATTTACAATAGCAATCCAAAATTCAGAAGCATATACCAAACACTCCTAGAAGGGAAGCAAGATCCAAATTTTCACCTTCGGGATGCATTATTATGCCACTTGGGACACATCTGTGTTCCTTCAAGTGAGCATGCTAAGATTATTTGGGAGGTGCACTACAGTCAAGTACCTAGACATTTCGGAGTAGAGAAAACAATGATTGTATTGCAGAAGTATTTTTATTGGCTGAACCTTCGTCAGGATGTTGGGAAGTACATTAGGTCCTGCACCACCTGTGTCATTGCCAAACCAACCATCAAGAAGCAAGGCTTGTATACTCCTATACCTACTCCTAGTCAGCCTTGGGAATCTATCTCCGTAGATTATATGTCGGGCCTTCCTTCTACTAAGCATGGCAACGATTGCGTTTTCGTGGTCGTCAACAAATTATCTAAGATGGTCATCATGGCGGCCTCCAAGAAGATTATCATAGTAGAGGCCACTACTAAGCTCTTTTTTGAGCAAGTGTGGGTACACTTTGGGATCCCACAATCCATTATCTAAGATGAAGACAACATATTCCTGACTGCATTTTGGTCAAGTCTCTAGTCAATGTTGGATATAAAACTTACTGATTCCACGGCTTTCCATCCCCAAACAGATGGCCAAACAGAGGTTGTCAACAGGATGATCGTACACATTCTATGCATGTACAAATCAAAGCATCCATGCACATGGGATGAAAGTCTCCCCTATGTCCAACACAGCTAAAAGAGAGCTCTCCACATCTCAACAGGACACAACCCATTTCAGGTAGGGCTGGGATTTTAGCCATTATGCCCCATTGATGTGGTCATACCATTTGCATCCACTCAGGTAGATTCGGATCACATGCAGTCCGTTGTTGAAAGGGCTAACAGCTTCATTGAGCGCATTCAACACATCTGCCAATAGTTCCATGATATATTGGACAGAGCTAATGCTAAGTACAAGCAACATCATGATCAACATCGAGTGTCGCACAAGTTACAGGTGGGCGACAAAGTTTGGCTACATTTGCAGAAGGAGCGCCTTGTTGGACCGCACTACAAGCTTCTCCAGCTCCAATATGGACCATACACCATCACCAAGGCCGTCGGTCACAATGCCTCTGAGCTCAACATCCCATTGTTCCTTGGTATGCACCTAGTGTTCAATGTAGATCGCCTTCGGCCATACTTTCCACCATTGTTGGACACATCTAACATTGTAGAACAACTCACACCAACAGAGCTCAACCCGGACTGCATAGAACAGGCCACAACTAATCAGATCATGGACACACAAATAAGAACACTCAGCAACAGAGGATACAACTATATCGAGTTGTCAAATCAAGTCAACTCCTTCACCAAGGCAAATGGCTCACTATGGATCAAGTTCAACAGAAGTTTCCTCATATCATGGAGGAACTCAATGCGATGGGGAACATTGCTTCCTAAGGTGGGAGGACTGATCCAGGTGGATATTGGTGACCACACGCCTATTCCACTTGGACCCTCACCATTTTTTTCCCTAATTGTACCATAATTTACTATTTTTGGCATTTTTCGGGTCCTGAACTTCTAGATCCGTTTTCAGGCCCTAAACGACATTTTTTTTTGCAAAATTCCTCAAACAATTACTATGGAATTTGCATCGATAGTTTTATTCCTCAAAAATATCTTTCCAACGAGGTATCATACGCGTTAAATGGAGATAATATAACCAAGTTATGACCCCGAGAAGTTGGCTGCCCAACTAACCCCAACGGGGCCCATAAACTCTTGGTGTTACATCTCCTCGGGTTAGGGTTTTGGTTGTTTAGGGTTTTCTCTTATTGTTAAATAATAAAAAGGCCCTTGAGCCTCATTGTAACTCAGTTCAAAGGCATGTAGCCGCCACATCTCTTATCAGAGATAAGCTACCATCGCCCAAGCTATCTTATTTCCATTATGTTTGTAAGCATAGTTCAAACTTCAATATTTTTTCTATTAATGAAATGAAGTGTTTTTCTACTACATCTTTGTGTTTATGATTATATATGTAATTTGTAGCGTTCTTGCTTAAGTTCAGATCATGGTTACTCTTTGTGACAGTGAAATTTGTTGCACTTGGTCTTGTAATTTTGATATATCATGTTTCATTTCTTCCTCTTCTTCATGTGTCACAGTAGAGCTTTCTATTGGATTAATGGGTGTATCCATTTTTTTGTTTTAAGGAATTTCAGAACTAAATAATGATATATATGCTTCAATGTGCCCTTTGAATCACTTCATACTGATTTTTCAAACAAAAGTTATGCAAAATTTTCAATCGCCATTGAAGTTGAGGAATGAGAAGATAGTAGTCGTTGAACATATATGACATTAACATGAAGAAATGCATTTACTATGTCCTTTTCCAAGAAGTTTGTCCTGTTGGTACTATTGTTGAAGGGCCTAATTTTGAATTTGCCACAAAAACACAAGAAGAGCTTTTATATGATAAGGAAAAACTTTTGGAGAATGGATATAAATGGAAAACAAATATAGTTGAGAATCTTTGTTTCGAGAGTCTTTATCGATAAATGACATTCAGAAATGGAGTTAAGGCATTATTAAGACTTTGTTCTTTTTTAAATAAAACTAACTCAACGTAAGGAATGTCTTCACATGATATGCTCAATGTGATTATCTAGATTAGGATATCCTCTAGGATGGAAAAATAATATATGGTGTTTCAAAACCATTAATGTTGTTGACCAAAACATTATATTACTAAAGATGCTTTGCATTTTATTTCTTTATGAAAAAACTTGTATTTTTTCAAACTTTCATTCCTTGTCTCATTCTTGAATTGGAAATCACCTCAGTAAAGTATCAGACAACATTATTGGTCATAGAGAAAAACAAGGCTTGATATTGAAAAATTGTTGGTGTGCATAACAAAGGTTTCCTAAGCATGAAAGGACTATTATATTAAAGTTTGCATTTCATATAGTGAATTTTGTGCAATCACTAGAGTTTATAATCCTTTTCACTGTCAAAAGTGTTTAGAGAGACCTCTCCTTGTTGATTTCATTGTGAACTAAACCTCTTGCCATTGATGTTATAGGGGGAGGTTAGGAGAAATAAGGAAAAGTGATCCTTAGGAAGGTAAGGAGAAAAGAGGAAGAATGATTTTAGGACAAAGGGGGGAGGACCACAATGTTGCCATCAATGCCAAAGGGGGAGAATGTGGGTAATGTTCGAATTGACGTCAAATGGTTATGAAGGCAAGCAACATGTTAAATTAATGATCCTTAACCATGACAATGACTTTAATATAAATGAACACAAGAAGTGAAAACAAAAGAAGTGACTTGACAACATAAGAAAAAGAAGTGTTTAAACTAAAAAAAACATGTTTAAACTCAGATTAGTAATTTTTAAATTCAAATCAACTATATTTAAACTCGGATGAGTAATGTTTGTGATGTTGTTTGCTTCGTAAGCAAAGCGAACACATGGGAACTAAACTTTTTATTTTCATTGAATATGAATGTTATTAACAGCTTTCAATATGATATATGCTCAGTTTACACTTGTAAGAAGGCACTATATAGTGCAATAATATATGTTGAATTTACACTCACAAGCCATATAGTGCAATCATTATTATTGGCATGTATTATAGGATAGTTTTTTTAATATTACAAGGTCCATTTGTCTTGATTTGATCTTCTAATTCAGAAATGAAGAGGTAGACCACAAAGAGCCTTGGAATACAAAGAGGCAACCTTTCACTTCATATTCCTATATTGGAATACATACAATCAGCAAAATATGCATATAAAAAGATGTGTTTTGAATGATAGTGTTGCTAGTGAATTCAATTTTTTGTGAGAACTACTTTATGAACTGCTTGGAAAAGAGAGAAAGAGGAAGTGGATCAGATGTGAAGTAAAATTGAGGAGGAAGATTAGGAAATAAGCAATTGTAAAGAGAGCAGAGACATAGTATATAACAGAGCCATAAAAAATAATAATTTCGAACTAAAGACTAGGTAACCCAAAATATTAAAACTTTTATGTATCAGCGGATTGTTGTCTCCTTTCAAGTAGTAGCCTGAAAAAGCGCAGATTGGAGTTTGCAAAAGAGGGATTAGGAGCTTCCCAACAAATTGTAGCTTGCGGAATAAAATCGAGATAGAAGCCCCTTGTAGCTAGAAGCTTGCAAAAAGTTGATGTAAAAGAGGGAGTAAGTGTTTGTCTTTACATCACAACAACCAAAATTCATGGTTTTTCCCTTTATGGGTTTCCACTTACATATGGCTTCTCAATGTGTTGCATGGGGTTCTTGTATGTTTTCTTATAAATTCACGTTAATTGTTTGACACATATATAAATATGCCAATACATTAAAGAAATGGCTAAAAGGTTGAACACAAATATAAATATGTTATTCCATTAAAGAAAAGGACAAAATTCTATCAAAATAACTTGAAATTTGTAATTTAAAGGACACAATTACTGATTCACCCCTGAATAATTGCCTAGTTTTCAACAGACATCCCACAAAGTGTAAAAGTATTTTTCGTGCAGATTAATGATAATGTTTGTGACAACTTGAAGTTTTAAACTACCCCTATTAAGGGGTCTTCACTTAGCCACACACTTTTTTCATTTCCAGCTTTCCACATTTTCCAATGACCAATCAAAAGGAAGGAATCCATGAAAGATTTCCATACAACAAAACCATTTTTCTTGATTTCCTAGGCATTCAAAAACACGCCACTATCAATCGATCACCCAAGTATTTGGAACTCATTACTAAAACCCATAAGGAACCGATGACAATTAGTATCCATAAATTCTTGGATGCCAATGCTCTACTAAAATGGTAGATGTTTTTTATTCCCTATCCACTTAGGCATTTTGGCTAGCAAACCCTTGATCATTTCACTGATGGGAGTCAAATTTTCCTATTTCCAAACCAAGGAAACTAAAACAAGCCTCTTTTTATTTTTTGAGTATTCATTTTAGCACTTTTTCGATTGATTTCCAATATACTAGGATGTTTTTCAAGATAGCTTTCATTAGCACAAGATGGTCACCCCTCGACAACCACTTGTTTTTCCATAAAGAAATCACAACTTCAATTTTTTTAAAGAGCCATAATCATTCCTAAAAATGATAAGATTTTGGTTTAAAAAGAAAACTCAGGTACTTCAGGCCATATTAGATCCTTCTCTGAGGCAAATGAAAGGAGGATTATGAATCTTCTTGGAGTGCTTTCCCTAGAAAATGAAAAAGGATACAAGACTTGTTGCAAATCACTTCCATCCCTATGATAAGTAGTAAGTGTTGGAAAATGGAAAGTGGAATATACTAATCTTATTTTCCTTAACCTTAATATTTTATTATGAAATTAGTTAATATTCTTGAGTTCTTTAGTTATATCTTTTCATCAAATAGAAATCAAGAACGAAACAGTAACAACAGAGGACGCCAAAATTAGGCTCTCATCCAGTGCAAAACCCCTCCAAGGGTAAATCCCGGTAAAATCTTCTCTTCTTATAGAATCTGCTTCAAAATGAGACACAAATATCCAAACCTTAGACCAATTCCTTCTCCAAGTACCAAGTAAAACCTTCTTCAAGTCCTTCCTTGATTATGCACCAACTAGCTTAAACACTGCAACTTCGACCTACCAACTTCAATACTACAACTTGTCCTACAACTTTGATCTTGCAATTTCATCCTTGCATCTTCCTCAGAAACTCTAATCCAACATCCTATTAAAAACTTCCTATAGCAAGATATCTCTTCCCAAGGTCAATGAGGTCTAAACAGAGTATTCTCACTTCCAGCTACAAGTTTCTACACTTTGTCATCCTACAACTTCGATCTCTTCCTATAGCCCATAAACCTTAGAATTTCATACGTGTGAGAGAGATAAAGCCCAAAAACGAGCTATTCTTTTCCTTCTTTCTTCACTTAGACCTCCGCTCTCCTTCTTTAAGTTTCCCAACTACAAATCAAACATTTTCTTGATAGATCGAACTTATGAGTAAGTGTATATCAAATGAGGTTGAACTACTCCTTTATATAGTTTTCTCAAGGGGTCAAATTCGCTCCTTTAAGCTGGCTTGATGCTGCCAGGGCTGACTTTTACTTTTGGAGTTCCTAGGAGTTTCTAAACAAAAAAATTAATCTCTTTACAATTACATTTTTCCTAGAAGGGTCTTATAAACATGATGTTGACTTATTTGACTCATGACAATAATTCCTAAAACCTAACAAGCCCTAGAAGCACGAAGAACATGCTTTTACCTAGAATATCATCAATAATGAGCATGAAACCCATGATTTAATAATAATAACTTTTTCTTTTCTTTTCTTGTTTGTTACATAGGATACATATTGAAATGAGTACAATAATTATGAAGACCGAAACTAGTTACATTTATCAACACTACATTTTAACTAGGTATTCATAATTGTAAAACTAGTACAACATCATATCTCAAACTGACGAGTTCTTACAAGGAGTCAGATTGATAATCCATACATTTAGCATCATCATTATGACAAACAGTGTCTTTGAGGCCTAACTAGACAAGCTCTACTTTAATCAAGATCATTATGTTTGGAGGATTTATGTGTGATACCGCACTACCTCTAAGAGGTACATACCCCCTCTGGATGTCCACAAGGTATGTCCTTTTAGGCCTATTCTTATCTTGGATCTCCAATATTGAGCCTCAAAGAACATCGTTCCTCTTTGACCACTCATCTCTTGAATTCTTGTCCCATTCTCAAAGAGTGTCAATACCTTTACTTCATTAGATGTTATATCCTCAAGGAAACCATAGATTCTTATCCAATCATCCGCCCTTCTCTCTTGAAGAGGAGAATGTGCATGCGATGTCCAACAACTCCCTGTCAAACTGCTAGAACATCCCTATTCTCCTATGACTAGAGAATATATCCATGCTCCTATTCAAGGAGACTCATTCTACTCAATCTCAAAACTAGACGAGATCCATAATACGTTTCTATTTGGGAAGTCAACATCACAAGCCCCATAGCTTATCTTATTTAGAGTATCAACTACTAGTTCTTCATAGCTACATGGCTCCCCCTTTCTTCTTCATCTCTTGCTTTATTTCAAGGTATCATTGATCCATATCCACTCTTTGTTCTTGTGACAGGATCCATGTCATCTCTCTTTCTCATCACTTTCATCTTTGACATGAAGGCAATGCATTGAGCCTTCCCAAATTTCAATCATAACTTCCTCATGAAAGTGATCTTCTTTGACCTTCAGGATATCTTCTCGCACAACTACCCTTTTAATCCTAGATGGTTTCATATTGACTTCATAGTTTCCAAGTACTAGATATTGAGCTTTCCCCAACATTCTTCATACATTTCCATCCATACAGTTGAACTTGCCTCAACTGTCATTATGTATTCTTGCAACATTCTTCCAAGTAGCAAAATAATATATTAATTAGAGAGAGTCTTGAATTCTTTTATTCATCTTAAAATAAGTCAAATCTTAGGCATCATATATCTGTATACTTAAGCAGATTTTATGACCAACTTTCTTTTCACAAGATTCTATACATATGAATCTTATCCAAGGTTTTACATCCAGCACGCATTCCTATGCTTTCAACCAATCATCTAGTTGTCTTCCATAAAGTGAGTCTACAACCTGACCCATTGTATTCCTAAATCAAAAAATATTATTTCCACATTACATGGAATTTATACTACCCTTATTATGTTTCCTTTCCCCAAGACCTTTCAAAATGATGGTCCTTCTAGGATCACAATGATCCACTTAAGAAATATGACAACTTTTGGATGAACATTATGAAAAAATGGTCTATGTATCCATCTATCTAGATAATATTTACAAAGTAACTTAATTATGTAAATTCTAGACATGCTACTATCATATGCTTCTCTCTATGATTCTATACATAATTAATATTAAAATGCATTCAATCCAAAATCAAATAATAATCCTCATAGAGAACCTGATAGCCATTGTGCCTTCTTCAATAGTAAATAACCCTTACTTCTTCCTTCTTCAGCTTCTTTTTTGGTAATCATTTTTCTTCAACTATGTGAGCCTCACTTCTTTCCTTCCTGTTGTTTTTCTTTTGGCATGGACAATCCCTATTAAATTGTCCAAACTTATTGCACTCAAAGCATTGAAACTTGGACATGTCTTTCTTCTTGGAATTTCTAAACTCTCCCTTCTTCAGCTTCTTGACTCAGCTATAAATGCTTGAGATTGCTCTTTTGATCCAATGTCATATTTGACCTTGATCCTTGATTCTTCTAGAATGCATTATGCCCACAACTCATCAAAGGGAGTTGAGTCTCACTTGGAGTACATGTTGTTGCAAATTTGCTCCATTCTAGTGGTAATGCATTCAGTACATAGATGGTCACTTAAGAATTAGAAATTGGTTCCCCAAGTCCTTGCAGATGGTCTCTTAGTTGAGATACTTTCATAAGAAAGGATTCCATATCCTCATCCTTTGATTTCTTCATTTTATATAACTTGTTATGCAAAGACATCTTTTGTCCTCATGTACTTACAAAATACAGGTTCACTAGCTTAGCATACATAACTTTGTAAGTCTTCAAGTTTGCAATATATAAAACAAAAGAATCTTTAATGGATTCAACTATGATCCTTTGAGACCTTACCTCCCCTTTCTTGTACTTTGCTAGTTCTTGTGTATTGTCTTTGCTTGGTTCGGTAATTTCCCCGGTAATATACTTCATTACTTCGTGTTATGTGAGTATCAGGTCAACCTTTTTCTTCCATGCTAGATAATTTGATGCTCCAATAAGCTTATTTCACTCCTTGTAGAAAGAACCCATATGACCTATAGATTTAGACATGATGTAATAATATGATACTTACTTGATGACAAAGATTCCCCTTGATGATGTCTTCAACCTTCTTGATGCCTTCAATATCCTTGAAGAGTCTTCAACAATGTCTTTGAAAGATGTTTCCTAGGATTCTTCCAACAAAAACTTCCAAGATCCTTGATGCCTTCTTCAAAGATGTCTTCCAAATAGATATTCTTTCAAGAGATATCAACACCCTTCTTGTACTTTTCCTTTGATGTAGTCTTCATCTTCTTCAGTAGAAACCCTCCTTCTAGGTCTTCTACCAATGAGTCTACAATCGTTCTTGAAGTATTCCTCTTTAGTCTGTTCTTGAGAGTTTCCCTTTCATGTCCCCTTCACAAGTAATTCTTTCTAGTGTCCTTCCAGCTGCCTTTCTTGTTCACCTTAGCTCTAATATCATGTTGGAAAATGCAAAGTGGAAACTATTAATCTTATTTTCCTTAACGTTAATATTTTATTGTGAACTTAGTTAATATTATTGAGTTCTTTAGTTATATTTTTTCATCAAACAAGTAACAAGAATGAAACAGTAACAACAAAGGACGCAAAAAAATATTCTCTCATCTAGGGAAAAACACCTCCAAGGGGAAAACCCAATAAACTCTTCTCTTCTTATAGAATATACTTCAAAATGAAACACAAAGACCCAAACCCTAGACCAAGAACTTCTCCAAGTACCAAGTCATCCCTTATTCAAGTCCTTCCTTGATTCTGCACCAACCAGCTTCAATACTGCAACTTCGACCTGCCAGTTTCAATATTGTAACTCGTCCTCCAACCTTGATCTTGCAATTTTGATCTTTCATCTTCCTTAGAAACCCTAATCTAACCTCCTCCTATTACCTCCCTAGAGAAAGACAACTCTTCCCAAGGTCAACAAGGTCTAGACAAAGTATTATCTCTTCCAGCTACAAGTTATTGCACTTCGTCCTCTTGCAACTCAGACCTGCAACTTTGACCTCTTCCTACAGCCCAAAAACCCTAGAATTTCCCATGTGTGAGAGAGATTAAGCCCAAAAATAAGATATTTTCGTCCTTCTTGATTCACTTAGACCTTCATTCTCCTTCTTTTAGTTTCCCAGCTACAGATCGAATTTTTTCTTGATATATCAAACTTTTGTGTGTGTATATCAAATGAGGTCAAACTGATCCTTTATATAGACTTCTCAAGGGGTCAAATTCCCTCCTTTAGGCTGACTGGATGTTTTCAGGGCCAACTAGTACTTTTGGAGTTCCCAAGACTTTCTATACTCTAAAATAATTCTTTTTACAACTAAATTTTGCCCGAAAGGGTCTTATAAACATGATGTTGACCCATTTGACTCATGAAAATAAATCCTATGACCTAACAAACCCTAGAAGCAAGAAGAAAATGATTTTACCTAGAAGGCCATCAATAATGAGCATCAAACCCATGCTTTAATAATAATAACTTTTTATTTTATTTTATTTTCTGTTACATAGGATACATATTGAAATGAGTACAACAATTATGAGGATCAAAACTAGTTACATTTCTCAATAGTAAGAATCAAGAATTCATTTTATGATTGAGAACTCTTATGAAGAACCTACACCAAACAATAACACAACGTCAACAAAAAAAAGATGCATGATGACTTACTTAAGTTCCAAATACCTTAAAGCCATTTTAACTCCCCTTTACTTTTGGATTTTGACATCAACTTGCTAATTGATCTTCTACTACTAGAGTAAACGTAAATGGGAACAAAGGACATGATGTCTAAGCCCTCGAGAGGACCAGAAAGAGGAGGAAGGAGATACATTGATTAGCACTGCAAAATATGCAGTAGTTATACACTCCACAATCCAATTTACCCTCGAGATATGCATGCACATTCAGATGAAATCCATAGGGATGAAAGCTCTTCGAACATTATCATATGCCTTTGACGAATCGAAATGTATAACTACCAAGGACGAATTGTGTAACTTGAATGAATGCATAGCCTCTTGAGCTAGAGAGACCACATCATGAATTTGTTATTAAAAAAGAAATCCAAATTTTTCTTCAAAGATAAATTCACTGAACATAGGCTTGATCCTATTTGCAATAATCTTAGATATAATCTTGTAAATTACAATACATCACAAGACAGGGTGGCAATCTTCAAAGGAAGAAGTGTCCTACTTCTTAGGGATGAGGGCCAAATGAGTGGAGTTGAAAGATCCTAGAACCCTACTAGATTTTTGAGACTCTAAAATTTCCCTTAAGACGTCATCCTTTATAAGATTATTAAAGCCTCGTTAAAATTTGATTATAAACCCCTCTAACCCTCGCTCTTTCTTTTTTCAATGAGAATAGGGTTCCTAAAATATCTGCTTCTAAGTTTTGTGAGTATTCCTTTTAGCACTTTAGCGATTGATGTCTAATATATTGGGATGATTTTCAAGATAAATTTCAATAGCACAAGATGAACACCCCTAAACAACCACTTGTTTATCCATAAAGAAATCACGGCTTCAATTTATTGAAGTTCCATAATCAACCCTCAAATGATAAGATTTTGGTTATAAAAAAAAACCTAGGTACTTCAAGCCATCTTAGATCCTTCTCTTAGGCGAATGAAAGGAGGATTCTAAATTTGCTTGGAGCTCTCTCCCTAGAAAATGAAAAGGGACACAAGACTTGTTACAACTCACTTCCATCCCTATGACTAAGAAGAATGAATCAAGAATTCATTCTATGATTGAGAAAACTTGTGAAGAAATTGCACCAAACAATATTTCATCGTAAACAAACAAAAGATGCATGTGGCTTCAATTGCAGATACCTTAAAACCCTTTTGTATTCCCTTTACTTTTGGATTTTCACATCAGCTTGCTAACTAATATTCTACTACCATAATAAACATGAATGGGAATAGAGGACATGTTGGGAACTTTGATGGCAAGGATCCAGTAACATGGATACTATAGATGGAGAAATATTTTGATATCCACAATGTACAAAACACACAAAAGGTACGTATTGCACCTTTATATTTAGAACCAAATTAGTTTGTATGGTATAGAGGGCTTTGTTCTCGTAAACAACTTTTCATCTGGTCAATTTTTACGAAGGAAATGATAGCACATTATGAAGATACAAAGAGTAACAGCTTCTTTAGCCAATTGATAAATCTCAAACAAAAGGGTTCAATGGCGGAGCACATTGAGGACTTCCAAAAATTGAATATCAAGGAAAATGATATTCCAGAGGAGCATAGATTGATGTATTCATAGGGACATTAAAGGATATCATCCAACGTGAGGTTCACCTTTGGGAACCTGATTCATTGGAGAAGGCATTCAAAGTGGCCAGAAAAGTGGAAATCAAAATCAAGGCAACAAGGAAGTCTACCACTCACAACTATAAACACAGAAGTGTTGCTGCTCCTAGCCTTCCACAACCTACAAGGTTGACACCGCAACAGTTCGAGGGAAAAAGAGCAAAATGGATTTGTTACATTTTGTGGTAGAAAATACACTGAGGGTCATAAGTGTGCTGAGAAGAAATTATTTTACATAGATTGTGAAGAGGAGGAAAAAAATGATCAATAAATGTCAAAAGAAAAGGATGTACACTAGGAACCAACCCCAAAGAAATAAGAAATGAATCCGACCATATCTTGTAATGCATTGGCAAGAATTACCACTCCTCAAACTCTCAAGATAGAAGGACATATCAAGAAGAAAAAGGTAATAGTACTGATTGATTCGGGTAGTGATAGAGATCCCATTTTCACTGGAAATCTTTGAACGGAATTGTTTTCTTATCTTAGTACTCAATTAGATCATAGATCATCTTATCATCCTCAATATCATGGACAAATGTAGATAGTGAAAAAAAAATTGGAAGGATATCTTCGTTGCTTTATATCTAATAAACAAACACAGTGAGTCAAGTGGTTACCTCTGGCTGAATGGTGGTATAACACTTCCTTCCATACTTCAACAAAAATGACCCCAGTTATGGCACTTTATGGATATCATCCACCATCTATCACGTCATATTTAAGAGTCTAAGTTTCAAGCAGTGGAATATCACATCGAGTATCAAGAACAAGTTCTCCAACTCTTGAAGGATAACCTCACTTTGGCGCAGAATCTAATGAAACAAAATGCAGATCAACATCACAGCGAAAGAAGTTTTGATGTAGGTGACTGGTTATTTTTACGACTAGAACCATATAAACAAATGTCCCTTGAGCAAGCTAAGAAGGATAATAAATTATGACCAAAGTACTATGGTCCTTACAAGGTGCTGCAAAAGATTGGTACTATGACATAGAAATTGGAGCTTCCTGCATCTTCCCGAGTGCACCCAGTTTTCCATGTTTCATGCTTAAAGAAGGTTATAGGTGACAAGCTCCAAATTCAAAAAATGTTGTCGAAACTCGAATAGGAAGGAAAAATCATATTGGAACCTGAAGCAATCACAATATTGAGAACCCGACACTGTACGAAATCAATCAATTTCAGAGTATCTTATCAAGTGGAAGAACTTACTCGTTGAAGATTCCACATGGGAGGATGAGAATTTTATACATAATTATCTAGAACTACTCAAGCGTTGAGGACAACACTTTTTTGGAGGAGAGGGGCATGTTAGGCCCCTATACTACTAGTGTAGCCCCTTATTGTTATTAGTGCAACCCCCTTATTATATTGTTGTGCCCATGTAGTCCCCATATTGTTATTTTTGTGTCCCATAGAAGCCCACTATTGTTATTGTTGTGCCCTTACAATATTATTGTTATGTAGGCTCTAATTATATTGTGACCCCTTAGACTCTTATATATAGAACGAAGGTCCTGTCATTTGTCATCGAAGAATTGTTCATTTGTGTAATGTAAAGGATGTTGCCCCCTCGAAGAGGCTAATTTTGAAGTTGTTGATCTATCTCTTCTTATATTTTGTGAGTTGGTTGCATAACATGTTGGTTAAGCCTTCAATAGGACTAAAAAGAGGGGGGAGGAAATCCATTTATCAACAATGCAAAAGATGCAGTAGTTATACACTAAATGATCCAATCCACCATCGAGATCCGCATGCCCGTTTGGATGAGACCAATATGGATGAAAACCTTTCAAACTTTATCATCGACATTAGACATATCCAATTTTATAGTTACTGAGTATGAATTGTCTAACTTGAATGAATGCATAACCTCTTGAACTGAAGAGATTGCAACATGAGTTTGCCTTTCAAAAAGAAATCCAAATTTCTCTACAAAGATAGATTCATTGAATATAGGATTGAGCCTACTTACAATAATATTTGATACAATATTGTAAATTACATTCATCATGAGATAGGGCAATAGTCTTAAACAAGGAAATTTTATGGGCTAATATTCGCAAATGGGCTAATTTTCCATGTTTTTTCCAAAAAAAAGAGATTCGCCAATCTCCATTTTTTTCAAAAAATGATTCACCCAAATTTTATAGAAAATAATAATTTATCTTAAAAATCTCCAAAATTTTAGAGAGACTAATATAAAATCATTAAAAATTTGAATATTTTCATAAATATATCACCATACATTTTATAATTTACATATAAAATACTAGTAATATTCACAAGGATTTCTAAATTTTCAGATAAATTTCCATCCTTAATATTTTCCTAGCCTTTAAAGGAAGAAGTGTCCCTCTTCTTAGGGATGATGGCCAAATAAGTGGAGTTGAAAGCTCCTAGAATCCTACAAGGTCTTTTAGATTCTACAACTTCCCTTAAGATGTCCATTATTTATAATATCATAAAATCCTTGTTAAAATTTGACCATAAAACCCTTTGGCCTTGGGCTTTTGCCTTTTTGCATTGATAATAGGGTAGCTTGAATCTCTATTTCTAAATTTTGTGAGTATTCCTTTTAGCACTTTTGCACTTGATGTCCAATATATTGGGATGATTTTCAATATAGCTTTAAATAACATAAGACAACCACCCCTAGGTGTTATGTGGACTTATCCCTCTTGTAGACAAGAGCGATCTCCCTAGACTTCAAAGAACCCTAGTAAAAAACAAACAAGAACTGCTACCTTTCTCTAGACTTTGATTACTAATTAAATGAAATGATTGATGAACTTCCCTTCAAAGCTTTTGACCATTCGCTCCTTGATGCTTTAGAGATCTTCTCATTGCTCCTTACAACTTCTCCATAATGTCCTAAAAAAGATCTACATAGACAGAGACAAACAAGAGATCAAAGCATCCAACATATAACCAAAGAGATAAATTGATTAATTAACCAATTATATATCATAAACTGATCAATATGCAATCACAATCTATGTAGACGATCAAGGAATCCTACAAATTAGATCAACAAAGATGTAATTGAGAAAGAACAATTGTTTTTATATTCATAAACTTTAGAAAATCCTTACAACCATATAACCTTGATGTTGCAAGTCCCTTCTACAATCTCCAACCCTTTCCCTTGCAAGAATAGTCTTTCAACCTTATTCCAACAACATAAACCTACTTCCAACAGTCCTCCCTAATCCTCAGACCTGCAGTAGCTTTATAGGCCAAGAATGGGAAGTTTTGGATCCATTCAGCAAGGGATGACATCCACCAATAGTCGGATAGGGTTCCAAAAAGGAAGGTGATTTTCTCCATGATGGGAGGGATTGGGACTGAATAGGCACCCATTTGAAGCTTGTTGGTAACTTGGGATAGATCCTACCAACAATGCATCTAGACTTTACTTTTTATTTTTACATTCGTTGATTCATGTTCACAAGTCATAGTGTAAGACGGTGCATACTTATGTGCATCTTTTAATGGTCTTCTCTGCATATGCGCATAAATTAACTAAGGAACTACACAGGTAGCCAAAACAGGGTTTTGTACCATAGGATCCAGAAATTCCACTTTCTTTAGGATGATTTTGATTCTAACTTTGCAGTGGAATGCTCTTGGGACACATTTGTGGATAGCGAAAGATCCTAATTGATGTTCATTTGCCTAATGCGATAAAATGATGTGTAATAGATTTCGCTCTAAAGTGCAAAGTCAGAAGAGATATATGATGACTGAAGTGCTTTATCATGCCAAGGTTTGGGTTAGAGACTGTAGTCGGAGACGTGAAACAATCAATCAAATTTTAGAGTGTAACATATAATATCATCACTGACGTAGGAATTCCCATACTCATAACATAAATGTCTCAAAGAATAGTACAAAAATACATCTAAAGATCCATGTCAAAATATGACATAGTATAGATGCAGCCATCAATGGATCTATGTTTACATTCATGAATATTTAATAACTACATGCAGCTTGGGTGGATGAAACTAGATCCAGGGTCTTGATCTCCATCTCTCGATCCGTAGTATGAATCCATCCATGTGAGTGAATGTCTTGTAGTTGAAGATGGTAGAAACCACTTGATTACCTGTCAATGATGTGAACTATTAACAAGTGTGAGAGAAACCACTAATAATGACATTGGATCTCAAGGTACATCCAGTACAATCTATGGAGTGTGAATCAATGTGTTGATGTTGAACACTCATAGAGTCGTTCGATTGAAGTTCAATGATGAGAACATGTCGTCGAAGGCAACAAACCTACCATTAAGGTTGTAGGTTCCAAGGTACTGAAGGTTTCTATGTCAACTTCCTAGATAGTGAGTTTAAGTTGATAGGAAGCGATATGTCGCAGGAGGGCCTACAACATGAAACATATGTCAAGTTTTAAAGAACAACAGTTTAGAGTAATCCGGGATTGACTCAGGGCTGGTCAAATGCAACTGAAGGCTATGAATGGCAAAGTAATTTGACTAAGATTGAACTTCTCTTGAACATATCAGAGACACGGCATGTTTACTTGGCAACATTTGACTCAAAAATAAAACCCAAACCAACTAAAGGCTTTTAAAGAGGTATGGTCAACTGAGAGGCAAACGAAATTTCCAACCCGGATACAAAAGTGACGGAATGTCATGTTCAAGAGCGACATACTGCCTTTTATAAAACAAAAACAAATATTCTTTCTCACTTCTTCCCCCACCATTATTAGCAAGTATCTATTTATTTTTTACAATCTTGAGGAGGATAACATATGCTTGTCATATAAGCTCATCCTTCAGATGAGTCCTTCAGAGTATTTTTAACGAACCCTAACAAGGAATGGTTCAGTCTTGTCATGCTTAATAAGTCTAGTATTGTTTAGATTTTCTGAGTCTATTAAAGGGTTAACTTGATGTCATTTTCATATTTAAAGAGTTTGAAAAGACACAAAAAAGAAAACATGTTTAGTTATTTCAACGTAAATTTTAACAAGCCTAGAGAAAGTAAAGCTTGGTGTTTTTCAGTTTTAGGGAGTCAGGAGAAAAACATAAGTAAACTCCACAGTGTCCTTATTTGTAAATTGAGTCCCTGAAGCTCAAAAAAGGGTAAAATAATGCCAGAGAGAACTCTATGATCATGATTGGTCAACATATACCTTTTTCGTAAATAGTCTGTTTCAGTTCATAAAAGGGATAAACTTATACTGAATAGATGGTTGTTCATTTACATTTATGAGTTCTAACAAACAAGTACTCGGCTATATTTTCGTGTCTAAGGAGTCTGAAAAGGGCATAAAGAGAACTCCAGGGTTTTGCTTTTTCATAAGTTTTAATGAGTTTGGAAAAGTGACAAAATGTACTTAATACCAAAATGATTCATTTTCCGTTAATGACCTGTGACCTGCACACTTAAACTCGAAATAATTATCTATGCTAAAAAATACAGTGAAAAACATTATAAAATTGGACTTTAAAAGTTAATACACAAAAAATAATATTTAAATAACCTTAAAAACTTATAAAAAACCCAAAAAGTAAAAAGTTTTTACCATTTGTGTTTTTAACCTTCTCAGAGTGATAGAGGTCATTTTCACCAGAAACTTTAGAAGTTGATTCTAGGAAAATTGTTGGGCGAAATCGTGATTCGTCTTCTCCAGGTGGATTATCTCTCTAAGTTCTTCATTTCCATGCCTTTTATTTATCATTTCACCATATATTTTAGTTTTTTTGGGATGTTTTTCAAAACAAATTTCGCCCTTGATGTGTGCAGATCGCTCTTATCGGGCCTGCGCACATCGACTAGTTTTTTAATTCTATGTGCATAGTTTCTACGGAAGAAACCACGCACATGCACATTGTTCTTAATATTCAACTGTGAAAAGCGCTAAGAGCATACGAAATGAAATGGAAAACACCCAAATTCTTTGTTGATTTTCTCCATGATTACTTATAATGATATTTTATGTTTATTTGCAACGTTTTGAACCGCAAATATGGATGGAGAGAACATGATGATGAAGAGAAAGACATAGCTGCTCTAAACCATACAGAAACCATACAGGCCTTGAAAAATTATGGCTTGTACAATTTTTTCACCATCCCGGGCATGAAGGCCCAATTATACTTGCTAGAATGGATGGTAGGCAAGTGGAACGTTCAAGAAGAATGTTTCATAGTCGAAGACCATAGAATTGTCACTGATGTTGATGACATTTACTTCTTAAATGGTCTTCCACGCCATGGGGTGGAACTAAATTTGTATGGGCATAGGCGAGGTGACGAAACAAATGCCACCTATTTTCTACAACATTGCACTCGAGGGGTTGCTCTCAAAGATGGGAGAATTGACATGAAGACCATAACACAACTTCCTTTGAAATTTATCAGGTTCACTATTACACAGCTGTGTGGTAGTGTAGATTTTCATTTTCTAATGAAAGCTCAAATGCAAACCACTATAGAATGTTTGCAACCTACCATATTCAACTGGAGTGAGGTTGCAATTGATAATCTAAAGGGGCAACTAACCAAGGTCAAAACATGCAAACTCAAAAACTTTGGGTATGGTGCCTTCGTTATTTCATTTGCTTTGGAGAAGATTCCTCTTCTGTATCCATAGGTAGCTATAGAGAGAGGAGGACCTCGTGACCCTCACATGCTGAAATGGGTTACACTTATGGAACACCATAGAGATGGCGAAGGACTAATGATCAAATTTACTCCTAACTTCTTCAAGTGGCTGGAAAATCAAATCATCATGATTGAAGATTTTCCATATGCAGGGATGGATTATAAAGGATATTTGGACATGCCACTTCCTCCTAGGATGCAGTGGTGCGATATGGGTAAAACTTCACACTTTGGTTTATTTTTGAAAATTTTCATTTTTTGTTGTTTTTTGGCATCCAAAACTAATTATCTGAAATGATCATGTAGATGTGGCCCCAATGAGACCAGTTGGATTATGTAGATATGATAGGCATGGTGAGAAACCAGTATCTCCCATAGTACCGAACCCGGATGCGGCAGAGACACTGACAGAGATAGAGCACAACCTTGAGAGGTTGACCTTGGACATCCTAGATGTCGCGATAGATGATTTGCCTCTCCACTAACAGAGGCATACTGCAGGGGTTCCTAGACCTATTAATTGTTTGCTATGACGACTAGCACATGCTATTGTATGCTACCGTGATCATCATCATGCATAGTCACTAGTCTTAGGGCTAGATTTTTTATTTTTGATGATGTATCGGCATGTTCAGAAAATAAAGGCCATTGGGCCTCATGTCTTTGGATGACATTTTTTGTAAAAGCCACACTTTCTATAGACACTTATATAATGAAAGTTACTACTTCTATTTCAGTCTATCTTGTACAATATATGGATGAATATTGCATTTAATTTCTTTACATATGTTTTACGAATGCCAATTTAACACATAATTAGCCAATGTGTCAATTAATATGTTTAAATTACTTAGACTATGTTGATACTCAACATAATCAAACTCTCTTTCCAAGAGACGAACCCACAAAAACATTCTTAACATCAAAGCACTTCTAACTAAATAAACACCATTCAAATGTAACATTATGAGTTGTGAATCTAGCCTAATAATCAATTGACGAAATCCAAATGAAATTTTGTCATATAACAGCTCAATCACTATGCTATATTTTGTTTATTATTCGTTGTTTGACCAAGGCATATCCCATGAAGAGAAACTAACTCATATGTGGGCAAATATATGACTAGGTTGCGAAAGACAAATTTTTAGTACTATGACTAGTGTCATCATCGAAGCCAATGTAAGTTTGAGGGAGCTTCAAGATTTGCAAATCAAGTGTAACACAAGATAAGCAGGAGAAGTAGTGACAAATCATAAAAAGATGTTAAAACTTGCCAAATGTAAACTATGGTACAATAATATACAAATTTTTCACTGAGCAATCTAATCATAATATCTCTTTTGCTAAAGACCATTTATGGGCTTTCCCAAAGGAATTTCTTCATAATCAACTAGTTCATAGGCCCCTTTTTCCAATCCATCTTTTACAACATAAGGGCCATGCCACATGGGCTCGAACTTACGAGTGCCTAACTTATCGTGCTCTTGATCATAGCCCAAGACTAAGTCACCTTCGGCATAAGAAAAAAATTTGACATTTTGATCATATTGTTCTTTAATTCATTTCTTTTGGGCCTCGCTGGCTAATGCATCATCACGACGAGTCTCATTGAGACATGCTAAGTACAGGAAATGTTCTTCTTCAATAGAATTGGCTGGTAATAATTCGATTGCCAGTTTCAAAGACAATATCTCGCATTCAATCGATAGAATTGCTCCTGTTATGAAACCAGCTCACAAAAATATAGGAAAGAAATATCAACGCCTTATAAATCAGCCTCTTTGAGGGGGCAACCTCCTTTACATTACACAAATGAACAATCCTTGGATGATACAAATGAAAAAACCTCCTTTTTATATATAGGAGTCTAAGGGGTCATAATATAATCAAATCCAATATAACAATAATAATATAAGGGCACAACAATAACAATAATGGGCTTCTATGGGGCACAATAATAACAATATGGGGACAATAGGGGCACAACAATAACAATAAGGGGTACAATGACAA
>APFE030021413.1:309150-331381 GCA_000404065.3 Pinus taeda
ACTTTGGTGATAATTTATTATCCTTCTTAGCTTGCTTGAGGGACATTTTCTTATATGGTTGTAGCCCTAGGAATACCCAATCACCTACATCAAAACTTTTTTCGCTGCGATGTTGATCTGCCTATTGTTTCATTCTATTCTGTGCCAAAACGAGGTTATCCTTTAAGAGTTGGAGGACTTGTTGTTGATGTTCGATGTGATGTTCCACTGCTTGAACCTTAGAATTTTCTCTTAAATATGATGTGATGGATGGTGGCTGATATCCATAAAGTGCCATGAATGGGGTCGTTTTGTTGCTATATGGAAGGAAGTGTTATACTACCATTCAGCCAGAGGCAACCATTTGACCCATTGTGTCTGTTTATCAGATACAAGCAACGAAGATATCCTTCCAAACATTTTTTTACTATCTCAGTTTTCCCATCAGATTAAGGATGATAAGATGAGCTATGAGCTAACTGAGTACCAAGATAAGAAAATAATTATGTCCAAAAATTTCTAGTGAGAATGGGACCTCTGTCGCTTACAATAATCTTTGGGTTTCCATGTAGCTTTTGAATTGTTTCCATAAATGCAGTAGAAATTTTATTGGATTTAAATGGATGCGATAATGCACAAAAGTGTCCATACGTGGTAAGTCTATCAACTACCACCATGATGACACTCTTTCCTTCGGACTTGGGTAAGCCTGTGATAAAATCGATTGAAACCTCCTCCCAACGTTGGCTTGGAATGGATACAGGTTGTAATAGACCTGGGGTCTTAATTGTTTCAAACTTATTTTGTTGGCAAACCAAACATTCTGCCACAAAGCTTTGAATATCCGATTTAAGGCCATCCCAAAAAAAATCCTTCTTAACCCTGTGGTAGGTTTTTAAAAATCCAGAGTGCCCTCCTAAGGGAGATGTGTGCAATTCCATAAGAATATTTTGTTTGAGTTGGGAATTCTTACATAGGTATAAGCGATCTTTGAAACATAACAAATCATTTTTCCAGCTAAATGTATCAAATGCACTAGGATCTTGTTGTAAATTTTGAATGAGTGCCCACACTTCTTCGTCAGTCTTCCATTCATCCATTTCTTCGTTTATCCAATCTGGTTGGATAATAGAAATGGCGCAAAGCAATGCTTCCACATCCTCATCCTTTCTTAAGAGTGCATCTACCGCAACATTTTGCTTCCCTTTTTTGTAGATGATTTCAAAGTCATAACCCAACATCTTTGTGACCCATTTTTTCTACTCTTCTAAAGACAATATTTGTTCTAAAAATTATTTAAGACTATCATGATCCGTTTTTACCTTGAAGTGTCTTCCCATTAGGTAGGGTTGTCATTTCTTAAGTGCATGTAGTATTGCCAACACTTCCTTCTCATAAATGGCTTTGTGTATATAATTTCCTTTGGTTGGACAACTTTTGAAAGAAATGTGTCTTTCTTCTTGCATTAAAACAACACCAATTCCATTTCCTGAGGCATCACATTCCACAATAAATGTTTTTGTGAAGTTTGGTGTAGCCAAGACCGGTGCTTGGCACATTGCCTCTTTAATATGTTCAAAGGTCTTCGTTGCTTCTAGAGTCCATGAAAATGCATCTTTCTTCAATAATGTTGTTAGAGGTGCTGCTATTCGCCCATAATTCTTAACAAACTCGCGATAATACCCTGTCAACCCGAGAAATCCACACAGATGCTTTATGGACGTGGGCATTTTCCAACCCTTAATGGCTTTAATTTTGCTAGGGTATACCTTCAAAACTTCATGAGATACAATATGACCCAGATATTCCACCTCTTGTACTCCAAAGAAACATTTGGATCTCTTTGCATATAATTGTTTCTCCGCCAATAGTTTTAGCACCCTGTCAACATGTTGAACATGATCCTTCCAAGACTTGTTGTAGACTAGTATATCGTCAAAAAATACTAACACAAATTTTCTAAGGAAGGGTTTGTAAATGGAATTCATCAAACCTTGAAATGTAGAAGATGCATTGGTAAGGCCAAAAGGCATGACCAAAAATTCATAATGACCCTCATGAGTTCTAAATGTTGTTTTTGGAATGTCTTCAGTCTTCATTCTCGTTAAGCATGGAATGCTCCCAAGGCATGTTTTGGGGCTTAAATCCCAAGTTTTTACTTAATATTGTTGTAAAAGGTCCACGAATTGCGAGCGAGGGGCACAAAAGTATAACAGAGTCACATGGTTGTCCACCCTAGGTTTTGTAATGTAATGTCGGTTGGATAGACCTACCCATGGTCTGCAAACCATGGGATTATATAAATAGAGCAAGGCTCTAAGTGTAAAAGATAATGAATAGAGGAATAGAAGAGAGGCATGAGAAGTCTAAGGGATTGAGTCAGAGTGTAAAGTGTGTTTGTGGGTCGTAGAGTAGGGGAAGGCTCTGTAGCTGAGTGTGCAGAGGCCTAGAAGTCCGCAGTTGAGTGCACGGACCCCTGCAGCTAAGTGCGCAGGGTAGGTCGATTTTGTAACCATTGGGAGAATCAATAAAGAGATTTTTTTCTATAATTCTCTGTATATTTTCCTGGTTTAATGCATGATTAGATATAATTTTCAAGTGTATTATTTATTTATTGCGCGATCGTGTATGAATATTTTGTATTGCTAATTATAACTTAAGACATTCAAGTAGGCAAAGGTAATTAATTAACACTGGAAGATAAGTAAGATCTCGAGAAATAGCACAGAGCGCAACACAACCCCTAGTTAGGGCTACGCGAAGGCAGTGTATCAAGCCACGAGGAACAGGAAATGTTCAAAGTGACCTGCGTGCAGGAACGAACAGAGAACCGGTCGTACTTCTCAAACATCTCAAGGGTGTGGAAACCTGATTCTAAAACCCTCCCATACTACTTTGGGTGAGACCTCAGTCCGCGCTCTGCGAACTGTTACCGAAAGGGCTAATAGTACAAGGATTTGTTTGGCTAATTAACTCTAAACCTGGGTCAAGCCCCAACAAGCCAACAAATGGTTTCGTTGTCGAGACCGGGATTTGCATAGAGATGTCTGATGTCATATCACTGGAATCTGACAAAGAAAGGAATTGAAGAGTGGTTGGACAGAAAGATTCACGAGTTCGCGACGCAGGAAAACAAGAATTTGTGACTATCAAAGGAAGAATGATTAGATTGCTACTTATATACGGAATCCATGAAATTTTATTTGCATCCTTCCCTACTGAGTTGTACGAGTGGATCGTGAAGCTAGCAAATAACCAAGGAAGGTGTAAACTCGACAAACCTATTGTGTGGACTCCAAAATTAGTGCGTAGATTAGGGAATATGAGATGGACCAAGTGATTCTGGATCTAGGATGGGAGCGCATGGGCAGGCCTGCACTACAATGGTCTCCTATCCAATTGCGAAAAGCGAACCAGCAAAAGATCCTACCTATGGGGAGGTTGCAGGGAATCACAGTAGACATTGAAGGAGCAAGCGTGCTAGTAGATTTCGAAGTGATAAAGATTGTTGGTGATAGCAATCCCTACACTACTCTATTGGGAATAGATTGGGCCACTGACATGAAGGGAGTGATAAATCTAAAGAAGCGCAAGATGATCTTTGAGAAAAAGTCCCTGCGTGTAGTGGTACCTTTAGACCCTGCAGAAGGATCGTGCTACATAGAGCTAGTGCGCGACTACGACAGCGACGATAACTTGGATTGTATCTACAAAATAACTGCACGAGAGCAGGATCGATTACACGAGGTAACCACACTCATTTGTAACATGATGACAAGGTCGATGCGTTGCGTAGCAACAGAGGTCAGATATCTGCCTACTTATGATGAGTTAAGCGAGGTGGATGACTTCCTAAACAAATTTGAAAGAGAAGTACTAGAATAGAAGCGTTTTGATGCTCTGAAATGGGTACTGCGAGCTACGTCCGCAAGATGGTGGGGTATGCACCAACGAAGTTTTGAGGACTAACGAGAATGGAGAAGGATGATGCACATACGGTTTGGGAAGCCTTCGATGCGATTAACAAACAAAATTGTCAGACGAACCAACCCACGCACCCACCTACCCAGGTGGATATAGGCATATGGTGTGAAACCTACATGAATGCACATCATCCTCACGGTAGGAGACACGATTAGTAAGCAAGTACGGGTAAGGCCATGGCGAAAAAAACCCCTCCGGTTGGGACCACGAAGTATGGAAAGACCAAGTGCGCAGAAGCTTTTAACAAAGTACGTGAAGCGCTAAACAAGGTCCACAATGTGAAGTGAACTGACTGGGACTTGCACGTACCAGCGGTACTAAGGACTTATAGGACCGCGTGCAAGAACCTGACCACGCAGGCACTGCCAAGGCTGGAGTATGAAGCAACCACTGAAAGCCCTATAGTACTTGGAGAGCTTAGACCACGCATGATAACGCCTGTAGATACGATGGTTCTCAGAACCTTGGAAGCAGAAATCCAACAGGGAAATTTTAGACTCCAAGAACTTGAAGAAGAAAGGGTAGGATTAGGGAAGAAAAGTGCTCTAGTGGACGCGGAAGTTAAGAAGCTGGAGGATGAGATAAAGGAAGATTTTCTTGGCAAAAAGACCAGGGTGATAAGGTAGGATGCGTATGATCACAATGACAGGTTTAAGACCAATCACCGCAAATTGATCAGTCTGATGCCTTGGCTTGGACCGTGCATTACTAAGCGAATTGACCAGGGTAGTACATTGCAGATGGTAAAGTGCACAATGACGACCATAACAATAAAAGGTGGGTATTTTCCAGGAAACATGATGGATATCAGGATGAAACTTTACAAGGGTGGTGCGACCACCTGACTAGCCAAAGGAAGTATAGTCATAGCGCTCCAGGCAGCTGAAAGGAACCGCAGGACTATAAATTATTCCGCCCAAGAGTTGCACGATGTTGGAGCTATGCGCAGAAGCAAAGAGTCACAAGGTCCGCGACCGCGCACGGGAGGTTGCACTGCCGCGCGGGTTGACCAAAAAGTGACCGTTGAAGTCACTATTCATGATGGGATGCTTGACTTTAGACTAAATGGAGCGGGTGGAAAGCATTTAGGATGTGAGTCATGGGCAAGATTTGGGACAATATACCACCAAGAGAGCATTAATGAACCGAATTTGGGGGGAATAGTCGAATTCAAATTCAAACAGTGTTATAAATTACAAAGGGCTACCCAACAAACAACACTTGGTCATTTGCGAATTGAGCTATTGAGCAAAGCCCTGATTATTGTGTGTCGAGCATTGATTGAGCCCCTGAGTTCGCGAGTGCTAGATTTCTGGACAGATACGATGGCAACAACTGAGGATGTTATGGAGAAAACTGAAATGATCGCCGAGGAGGCCACGCAGGCCCTAACTGTGGGGGATGCTCTGGAAGGTGCTAGGATTGTGGTAGAAATTCCGAAATCACCGCACACGGCAAGACCCAAGAAGGAAAAACAAGTGATGGTTCTCGTACGTGTGTCCACGCGGAACCCGCTGCGCACCAAGTTGTCAATGGAGGAGAAGGGGAAAGTCGTCACCATAGAGACTAATGAAGAAGAGGAAGACCCAGAGGACCTAATCATTACAGAATACGAGGATGAAGGCATGGAGGAGGAAACTCAGCCTGCGCACCCCCCGCAAAGTTGCCCACCTATGTTCCCCCATGAAAAGGGAAGGCTAAAGTGCCCAAGGACCTAGATGAGATCAAGAGCTCGCTCCAGACCCCGCTCCTCCCAGACAACATTACTTTTGAGGGTACAGACCTAGGACAAGTGCCGAGCCTAAAATTCGAAGATTATGACCTCGCTAACCACGATAAGTTCACTCACCTTGAGACCAAGCACCTCATGAAGCCCAAGTAGAACACCGCGGTGGGGGTTACAGAATTAGAGCCACAAAAGTGGTTGCGCGGAGTGGAAAAGGCTGGGTTACTAAACCTGCTCTAGGTGTCGCATTTCTAGCGCGCCCCAATAACCATTTTCATCATCAGGTAGCTACTCTATTTGGTGCATGATGGGTTTTTGTGGCTCGAGGAGCCCATCCGCATCACAGTAGACTTGATTCACCACATCTCCCAGCTACCTTGCAAAGGTGAGGACCCGACGAACATCTCAGAGGGGAAGAGCAGTGAATTGGCCATCACAGAGGCCCTGAAGAAAAAATACAAGCTAGCGAAGAAGAAAAGTGGCAACCCAAATACTGGTTGGCAAGGTTATGTGCAAGTTTCGCGTAGACGAAGTACCCGCGTCGGTGGTTGCACTAGCTGAGAAGTACGCAGAGGGAGTCCAGTTTAACTGGTCCAAGTTCCTCTGCAAGGAGTTTTTAGAGAATTGTCGTGAAGCTCAGGAACAGGGAAAAACGTTCCACTATGCATGGATTCTGCTGTCCATAGTACTCGTGGCAGGGGAATTACTAGACGATAGTCAATTCCCCATAATTGACAGGGACCTGCTAGAGGCCACAAAGTATGCTTCACTTTGGGCCACATAGGATGCCAAGAGGATCTGCGATAGTAAAATATTCTGGGTGTTCATGGAGATGAACCTTAGAATGGATATCAACCGAAGCCGCAATTGCTGCCCAATGTCTATGACATCCTGCAGAGTTTTGTGAAATTCAAAGAAAACATCCACAACATTTACATCAAAGCGTGCAAGGACTCGACCAGACAGTGGATAAAGCTATCCTTCATAGCCACAAATGACGTCATTTTTAACGTACTGGAGGCATGGCTGCCGGAGTGGAGTGCCCTAGACATCGCAAAGATAGAGAAGTCGACGACACTGAGAAAGAAAGACAAGGCCAAGATGCGCCTCGCACAATTGGCCAAAAAGAAAAGGAAGGAAGCATCAGCAGCAGAAGTGTAGGTGGCGCGGGACACTGCATAAATAGCACTTGAGCAAGAACAAGATGCAGCAGCAGCGTAGGAGGCAGCCGCGAAGGTGCGCGAGGGTCAACCATCACCTTCTCTTGTGCAAGAAACAGAGGAAGACGCAGACCCACGAACCGCATCAACACATTTAAAGTGCCCACACCCAGCCGAGCAGACAGGGTTGCGTAAGAAGGTCAAGGCATCGAAGTTGTCAATTGACCTAATCACCCTAACCGAGGGTGATCTGCAAGACATCGACGAGACAATGCACGATGTCACCTTTGAGGCCCTCCAAAATTTCATGCAGGAGAACCATATTGTGTTGGGGGCCCTCAGAGCACAGTTGCAGGAAATGTAGGTACACCCTACTCAGGCTAGTATCTTTTCAACTAGCCTCGCAGTCGGAACAACGGCAATAGAACAGATGTTGCGTGTGCGGATGACGAATACCATAGTGTTGCCAGAAGGGGCACTAGTGACAAAAAATGAGGCCGATAGGCCTATGATTAGCACACTAAAGGGTCTTGGTATCAACATAGTTGCACTCCCGCGAGAGACCTTATATGTTTTACAGGATGGGATAAAAATCGAGTTGCGAGCTAGGGAGATTCGTGCACTACAAGTCCTCGACGAGCAGAAAACCAATATGGAACAATTGAGCTTGCAGCACGACGAAGTGGTGTCGCAAAATCAACAACTAGTACAGGTAATAGACAACGCTTGCCAAAGTGTCTTGGAGCTGGGCATCCTAGCAGACATGCCAGCAAAGGCATGGATCCATAGGTTAGCAGTAGGGGTACGTGAGGCGAGGGAAGAAATGACAAAGGTTCAGTTGGAGCTGAACCTTCAGATTGTCGAGCTGCAGTTAAAGGTACAACCATCCACCCCCCCTGAAGTCAAAGAATAGCACGCTAGCGGTATTACAGTGAGACTGGAGGAAATTGGCAGTGTAGCGTGAGACTACACTAGCATGTTGGAAGAATCATTTGATGTCCTCACAAATCTGCAGGAGGAACCCAACATCTAGCGCTTAGAGACAGAGGTGCGAGAACTCCAATAGCAATATGACAGCATTAAAGGAACTGCGTAGACGGTGGTCCTCACTCAGACGCTCACACGGATGCAATAGGCTAAAGCATTGAAAGAACAGGTGGATGCAACACGACACAAGGAATCAGTCCTGAAGGCACACATTCAACCTTAGATCGACGAGGCCTTCACCATCACAGAAAAAATTTAAGGCAAGCTTGCACAAATTCAGGGGATGCACGCCTTAATGCAAAGAAGCACTTCTAACACAAAGGTCTCAGAACAACGTATGCAGTAGATCCAACAAGCAGCAACTCAGTGTGCTACTGACCTTGCCACAGCGCAAGAACAATTGGAGGGACTCTGTGCAAAGATCTTTGCACCGACAGAGTGACTTCATGGTGAGTCACAATGTTTGTGTTGGGGGCTTTTGGGCATGGAATACCCCCAAGGCATGTTTTGGGGCTTAAAGCCCAAGTTTTGACTGGATCTTGTTGTAAAATCTCCACGAATTGCGGGTGCGGGGCACGAAAGTATAATAGAGTCACAAGGTTATCCACCCTAGTTTTTGTAATGTAATGTTGGTTGGATAGACCTACCCATGGTTCGCGGACCATGGGATTGTATAAATAGAGAGAGGCTCTAAGTGTAAAATATAATGAATAGAGGAATAAAAGAGAGGCATGAGAAGTCTAAGGGATTGAGTCAGAGTGTAAAGTGTGTCTGTGGGTCATAGAGTAGAAGGTGGCACTGTAGCTGAGTGCACAGAGGCCTACAAGTCTGCAGATGAGTGCGCGGACCCCTACAGCTGAGTGTGCAGGGCAGGTTGAGTCTGTAACTGTTGGGAGAATCAATAAAGAGAAGTTTTGCTATAATTATGTGTATATTTTCCTGGTTTAATGCATGATTGGATATAATTTGGAAGTATATTGTTTATTTTTTGCGCGATCATGTATGAATGTTTTGTATTGCTAATTATAACTTAAGACATTCAAGTAAGCGAAGGTAATTAATTAACACTGGAAGATAAGTAAGATCTCAAGAAATAGCGCAGAGCACAGCACTGCCCCTGGTTAGGGCTACGCGAATGCAGTGTATCAGGTCGCGAGGAACGGGAAGTGCGCAAAGCGACCTGTGCGCGGGAATAGATAGACAACCAGTCGTACTTCTCAGACATTTCAAGGGTGCGGAAACCTGGTTCTAGCACCCTCCCATACTACTTCAGGTGAGCCTCAGTCCGTGCTTCGTGGACTATTGCCGAAAGGGCCAGTAGTACATAGATTTGTTTGGCTAATTAACTCTGAACCTGGGTCAGGCCCCAACAAGTCAACGATTCTGATTTAATGATATCCTAAACGAAATTCCAACTTGGTGAAGTAAATTGATCCATGCAATTCATCCAATAATTAATCAATGACAGGAATGGGAAATTTATCTTTAATAGTGAGCTTGTTGAGATCCCTATAATCCGGACACATGCGCCATGACCCATCTTTGTTGTGCACCAATACTACTGGAGCAGAGAAAGAACTTTGACTAGATTGAATTATACCAGCCTCTAGCATTTCTACAACCATACGTTCAATTTCACTCTTTTGGGCTTAGGGATATCTGTAAGGCATGATGTTTGGAGGAACACTTCCTGGAATCAAATGAATAGCATGATCATGATCACGAACAGGTGGGAGGCCTTTGGGAGTCCTAAATACCTTCGAATGATTGTCCAAGACTTTTTGGAGATCTAGAGAAATAGATGATTTCGATGTGGGAACATCTAGCGAACATAATTGTGAAATTATGCCTCGTTGTTCTTTCTTTAGAAGCTTTGTCATTCCATTAGAGCTTATTATTTTCCTGGTTTCCCTGTGATACCCCTTAATTCAACTTCCTTTCCTTCCGAAGAAAATTTCATGAAAAGTTATTGAAAATTAAAAGCTATTATACCCAAGGATTGTAGCCATTGGACTCCTAGTACAACATCATCACCACCCATTGGAATGGAAAGCGTTGGGCTATTTAATACATATTCTCCCATGGATAGCTTGATATTATGGCACTCTCCCAAGCAATTATTGGTTCCTCCACTTGCAACCATCACTTGACACTCTGGTGTTGGATATATGAAGCAATTCAATTCCTTGGCTATCTTATAATGAATAAAATTATGGGTACTTCCCGAATCAATCAACATTATTACCCTTTCCTTCTTGATATGTCCTTATATCTTGATAGTTTGAGGAGTGGTAATTATGGCCAATGCATTACAAGATATGGTCGGACACATTTCTTCTTTATCTAGGGTTTGTTCCTGGTGTATATCCTCTTCTTTTGATGTTTCTTGTTCCTTTTCTTCCTCCTCTTCACAGTCTATGTAAAATAATTTCTTCTTAGCACACTTATGACCTTTAGTGTATTTTCTATCACAACTATAACAAAGCCCTTTTGCTCTTTTTTCTTCCAATTTTTGTGGTGTCAACATTATAGGTTGTGGAAGGATAGGGGCAACAATACTTCCACCTTTATAGTTGTCTGTGGTAGGCTTCCTTATGGCCATAATTTTGTTTTTCATTTTTCTTGCCACCCTGAATGCTTTCTCCAATGAACCAGGTTCCCAAAGGCGAACCTCATGTTGGATGTTATCCTTTAAATTCCCTATGAACACATCAATCCTATGATCCTCTAGAATATCTTTTACCCTTATATTCAATTTTTGTAAGTCCTCAATTTTCTCCATCATTGAACCCTTTTCTTTGAGATTTATCAATTGGCTAAAAAAAGTGTTGATTTTTGTATCCTCATAATGTGATATCATTTACTCCGTAAAAATTTCCCAAGTGACAATTGTTTACGAGAGAAAATCCATCGATACCATGCAAACTGATTTGGTTCCAAATATAAAGTTGCAATGCATGCCTTTTGTGTGTTTTGCACATTATGGAGATCGAAATATTGCTCCATCTATAGTATCCATGTTACGGGATCCTTGCCATCAAACTTCCTCATATCGATCTTTGCAACATGGTGGGCCTTCAATCCACCGTTAAAGTCTATCAAATCATGATTAACATTTATTTTTTTCTCCTCATGAGTTTCCTTTACTACCCTTTTGCCATTAGTAAGCATTTTTTGTAGCAAATTTTCCAAATATGTCTTCAAATCTTCCATGTCGCCTTTAACTTTTTGTTCTATACCATCCATCTTAGCTTGCATGTTTGTCTTCAAATATTCCATGTTACCTTTAAGATTTTGTTCTATACCATCCATCTTAGCTTCCATGTCTTTCTTTAAACCATCCATCTTAACTTCCATTACTTTTTGTGAGAGTGAATTTTGTTGCACTTGGTCTCGTAATTTTGATATATCATGTTGCATTTCTTCCTCTTCTTCATGAATCATGCTAGAGATTTCAAGTCACTTACTAGGTGTTTCCATTTTCTTTCTTCGAGGCATAAATTAATGATAATAATGCTTCACTATGCCCTTTCAATTCCTTCAAAGTAATTTTTCAAACAAAACTTATGCAATTTTTTTAAAAAACTACACACATTTTTTCACTTTGTAGGAGCTCGATATTGAATCTGTTGTATCTCTATAATTTCGTATCTTCAAGGTCTAAACTTGTGTCTTGTGGTATCCCTCTGAGTCCTCTTTCCAACCCCGCAAGTCTAATCAAGATTGGATTCCCCAAGGAAGAGTTATGCCAAATCTCTCTCATGACCTGATTATAGACTAGTTCAGTAGATCGAACTTGTATGAAGTGCCACGTGTCATTGTTTCAACCTTAGGACTTGAAAATAATACAAAAAAAAACTATAGGTCGTTCTCTTTCTGCAACTTTTTACAAAATTTGAATATGATGCTCAAAAATAAAGTTATGATGATTTTCCCCAGGTCACATGTTTAAGATATAATTCGGGATCTGAAAATATAGCAGGAAAAGGTATGAAATTTGGACTCAATGTTCAGCGAGATTTCAACTCAAATGGGATTTTTTTTAGATTCTGAAACGTCACATAAAAAATTTATAGTGAAAATTCCACGATGATCTGTTTGGAGCAATGAAACCCAATCCAAAGCTCTGATACCAAATGTTATGAAACTAGCTCACAAAAAGATAGAAAAGAAAGATCAACGCCTTATAAATCAACCTCTTCGAGGGGAAACCTCCTTTACATTACACAAATGAACAATTCTTGGATGATACAAATGACAAAACCTCCTTTCTATATATAGGAGTCTAAGGGGTCACAATATAATCAAAACCAACATAACAATAATAATACAAGGGCACAACAATAATAATAGTGGGCTTCTGTGGGGAACAATAATAACAATATTGGGACAATAGGGGCACAACAATAACAATAGTGGGCTTCTATGGGGAACAATAATAACAATATTGGGGCAATAGGGGCACAACAATAACAATAATGGGTACAATGACAATAGTAATGGGGGAATCACTAGTATTATAGGGACCTAACAACTCCCATGTCGTAAACGAGTTGGAAAGGAGAAAACCTGTCAAAGTTTTTGTGGTATGGTATGCCCACAAGGCTGGATAAAGCATTAAATGTCAATCTCGTTTATGAGTCCCGATAATTCGTTTAATCATGGTGGTTAAGACCTTGTTAACGGATTCTACTTGGCCATTTTCCTGCGGGTAATATGGAGTAGAACTGTCATGACGCAGGCCTAGCTTCGTGGTAAGATCGGTCATCATAAAGTTTTGAAAATGGCTACCATGGTCCATGATGATGGCTTGTGGAACTATGAACCGAGCAATCACATGATTGAACACAAAAATGTATGTTGTTTCACCATCATCCTTTTATGTGGGCATCGCCTCGGCCCATTTCGTAAAATGGCAGTCATTTAATGCATTTTTGGCTTCCTCGTGAGTTAAACTTTGTCTGAACATGGAATCAGCACCACAACGATAAAGTGTATTGCCAACAATATTATATTACTGGGATTGATACAGGATACAACAACAATCATTTTGATTCAATACTAGCCGAAATGTCTAGTTCTGAAGATAAATGATGATATATCCATACCACGGATCTAAAGTACTGATTACAAGGAGAGATTTGTTTGGAAGAAAATCCTATGCCACATTTTTCGTTTCAGTACAGGGAAAGTCACATAATAATTCATCAAATACCAACGATTTCTTAGATTTGGATTTAATGAATTCCAAATCGAATTCTTGTAGGATGACTATCCATTTGGAATAATTTCCCCCCAACAGTTGTTTGATAAGAATTTAAACCATGGGGTTGAAATTGGAAATCATAGTAGTTTTGTGCAATAGAATGTAGTGATGGAAACAATGGACAACTTGAACAACTGCTAAGGCCAATTTCTCCACATGTGCATATTTTGCTTTAGTTTTGGTCAAATTATGACTTAAGTAATATATCACATGCTCTTCATTCGATTCGTCTTCCTGAACTAGAACCATGCCAACGGTAGCATCGGACGCAGCTAAATATAAAAAGTATTATCGGTGATAATTAGGAGGATGCAACAATAATGTATGGGTCTACACATATTTAAATGCATCACTGCATCCTAGGAGGAAGTGGAATCTCCAAATCTCCTTTATAGTCCATCTCTGCATATGGAAAATCTTTAATCATGATGATTTGATTTTCCAGCCACTCAAAGAAGTTAGGAGTAAATCTGATCATTGGTCCATCGCCATCTCTATGGTGTGCCATAAGTGTAACCCATTTCAGCATGTGAGGATCACGAGGTCCTCCTCTGTCTATAGCTACCTACGGACACAAAAGAGGAATCTGCTCCAAAGCAAATGAAATAATGAAGGCACCATACCCAAAGTTTTTGAGTTTGCATGTTTTGACCCTACTTAGTTGCCCCTTTAGATTGTCAACTACAACCTCACTCCAGTTGAATATGGTAGGTTTCAAACATTCTACAGTGATTTGCATCTGAGCCTTCGTGAGAAAATTCAAATCTACACTACCACACAGTTGTGTAATAGTGAACCTGATAAATTTCAAAGGAAGTTGTGTTATGGTCTTGATGTCAATTCCCCCATCTTTGAGAGCAACCCCTCGAGTGCAATGTTGTAGAAAATAGGTAGCATTTGTTTCGCCGCCTCTCTTATGCCCATACAGAGTAAGTTCCACCCCATGGCGTGGAAGACCATTTAAGAAGTAAATGTCATCAGAATCAATGACAATCCTATGGTCTCCGACTAAGAAACATTATTCTTCAATGTTCCACTTGCCCACCATCCATTCTAGCAAGTCTAATTGGGCCTTCATGCCCGGAATGGTGAAAAAATTGTACAAGCCACAATTTTTCAAGGCCTGTATGGTTTATGTACGGTTTAGAGCAGCTATGTCTTTCTCTTCATGCTCATGTTCTCTCCATTCCATATTTGTGGTTCAAAATGTTGCAAATAAACATAAAATATCATTAGAAGTAATCATGGAGAAAATTAGCAAAGAATTTGGGTGTTTTCCATTTCATTTCTTATGCCCTCGGTGATGTGCATAGCCGAATATTAAGAACAATGTGCATGTGCGTGGTTTCCTATGTAGAAACTGCGCACATAACATTAAAAAACTAGTCAATGTGCGCAGGCCCGATAGGGACGATCTGCACATGGATATCTTCAAGATGTTGAAGATATTTGTTGAAGGAATGATTTTCCAGAAGGTTGAAATTCTCTAATGATATGATGATACGAAAAGAAAAGGAATGTGTGGTTAAAGTTGATGAATCTATCCCTAGTAAAATCCTTTATATATATAATATATTATATAATATATATATATATATAATATATATATATATATATATAAAATATATATATATATATAGATATATATCCCTAGTCGAGAGGGAGCTTGGTTGATTATCTGATAATCACCTTATGAGTGACCTCAGTTAAAGATGTATTAAATGAAGGTACTATAGACTCGTCACTCATATGTTGGTGTGGGTGTCTATGTTATTTAAGCAATGGATCGATCAGATTGCAAATACAAAGACACTTGAAAAGGGAAACAGTAGAGAAATACAGTAAGCAAATACAAAAACACAAGAAATTAATAAGGAGTTCACCCTATCCTCCAGGGCCACATCTTCGGTCCAGCTCTCAGTGGTGGCCTTATTTTATTGTGTCTTGAAGCAGAGAATTACAGTGAAGGAGCTCAATATGGGTCTACCGAAACAGATTGGCTTGGCAGGGTGGTTCTTGGATTCCCCAAGCCACTAGAGTACACAGACTCTCTTCCTTACCAGGTCTTTGACCTCTCTGGTCTGACAGATCCTCTCAGGTATGGCTTGAATCTCTCAAGCTCTCTGGTGCTCGACGCTGCCTTTGGTCAGCTTGGCCCTCTGCCTTCTTTCTGATTTTTGCTTCACTGGTTCTTTTCTCTTCGCTGTCTTCTGTCTTCGGTTCTTTCTCTCCATCCTCGGTGTCCTTTCTACTCTTTGTTCATGGCTTTAAACCATTCGAGCTCATGGCGGTTCAGTTCCTTTTCCACCTTCATTAGATCTCCTGCTTGCAGCTGCACTTAGAGTTCCCTGTTCTCGGTGTCATCATCGGGCTCACAGGGAGTGGCCACCTGTACTCCTGCAAACTGCGCCAGCCTGCTTTGTTGCTTCAATTCTTCGGTTACATCATGGAATGAGTCTTCTTCCACCTTGGCAGTCAAAGTGAACCTCAGATTCTTCTAAATCATGGCTTATTCCCTCGTAAATTTCGTGTTCTCCATCAGGCGCGATCTTAGTCGTTAGATCTGGAGCCCCCAGATCTGATGATATCCGCTCATCTTGCGCAGTGGACTTGCTCATCCGTTAGCACGTAATGGGCGGCGGTTTCCTCTCTACTCCGCTTGCCACGCGTTGGGCGCTGAGTGAAATCGCTCATTTTTCATCAAACCTACTTACCGCCCATGGATGCCCCCGATCAATACCGCCAGTTTTTGAGCGGGTCCCGCCTTTAGCGCTTAGCCTTTTGTCCCACAGTTTTCCCGGTTCCCATGTGACTGAGTGCTCGGGGCTTCTCCATTTTGAGAGCTTTCGCCCAGCGATGCACAATTAGTGCATCATGCATCAAAAATTCCCTCTGTTTCCCGATCCGAGCCTCCCAGGGGCTAATTTCGCCTCCCGCTCAATCTCCATGGGCCTCGGCCAGCACGCTTTGACCGAGGTCCTTGTCGTTCCACGCTGGCTTCCACTGCCACTAGTTTAGAGGTGTTTTTGATCGCTGTTTTAAATTCTTTGAAGTCTATCCCGGCCTGGTATAACCATGGCTCTGTTAATCATTCTTTATGGATCCAATTCGGATCAATTGAAGAAAAGGAAAACTCCTCCATTACATGATGTGAAGGCCATTAGGATGTTTGAGAACAAATAATATCTAAATCACTACAGTTGATTAATCATTTGTATTCATGAAGTTGTAAACGAATTGGATGTTTTGAAAAGTGTTGAAGCTAAGTTTGGTGCTGCTAGAAAATTGAAAAAGGAAGTTTTTGACGAGATGTATTTGGATAATATATTAAGCAACATCAGAATGATTGGGGACCCGAGATTTTTGTGCTAAACACACACACACACATATCTTGAAAGTTTATTATTGATTAGGGTTGTGATTGTGCATGATCTCTCCATAAGAAGGTTGAACATTTTTTAAGCATGCTTGGACTAGTGGATATATATGATTTATTTGATAAGGGAGAGATGAAGCATCTTGGGTAGACCAGATACAGGGGAGGACATTTGGTTGGCCTGCGTGTTGTTGTCCTGATCTCGAATTAGCGAGGGTGGATTTGGTCTTGGAGATCCAACCTTGGATACGTACCTAGATCCCTGAGTTGGTGTTAAAGCTAAAGCTCAATGGTACCTATAGAGGCTAAAGCTTGGAGCACGCCTTAGTCCCACCTGGTTAGATACATTGGTCAAGTATCTAATCTGTAGCATTGTGTGTGCTATGACTCCTCATAGAGCATATCATTTTGAGATATTCCATGTACCTTTGTATACATGTAATTATGAATACCTCCCTAGTTAAGAGGGAGTGTTAAAGAATGTAACTAGTATCTGTCTTCATAATTGTATTTGTCAAAAAGAAATAAAGAGGAATTTTTATTATAAAATAAATTGACTTATTAAAGCATGGGTTTCATGCTTAGGTCAATGGTCAATAGGTCAAAGCACCCATTGTGTGCTCTAAGACTTTGTATTGGGTCAAAATCCTCCATTGAAGGCTTCTAAGGTTGAGTCATAAGTCCTTGTATATGTCACAAAAATTATAGACCCTTCTTGGGCTTTGTAAATATGTAAAAGAGTCAAATTTAGTAAAGTTAGACGCCTCCACCAAGTCGGCCTGCTATCCATATCAAGTCAGTCACATAAAGTGATTTGACCATCCAAGAAGAAGACTATATATAAAGCTTTCATTTGACCTATTGAAGCATATGTGAAGTGTGTTGAAGTCTGAATTTATTGAAGAGTAAAAGTTGCATATGCAAGGGATTTTTCATCACAAAGAAGATTAAAAAAGGGTCGAGGATTTTTGTAATAGAATCACAAAGTTACAAGGAATAAATCCACAAAGTTGTACAGAATAGAACCATGAAATTGCCAAGAATAAATCCACAAAGTTGCATAGAATAGGTCCACAAAATTACAGAATATAAGGCCATGAGGATGAAAAACAAAGTACCATGAAATTGAAAGTCTAAGAAGATAGTGCAAGCTCCAAAAATTACATGGCAGATAGAGATCATTATTGAGGAGAAGAGATGTATTAAAGTTTGACTTGAGAGGTTGACTTGGTGGAGTGAAGGAGGTCACTTGTATTGGTCATAGGTCCTGGTTGTCTCAATTTGATCTAAAGCTACTAATGGAAGAGTTTGACTGGGTTTTTCCCCTTCTTAGGGGTTTTTCCCTGGCTAAGTGCCTACATCTGGTGCTCATTTGTCTTTAATAATATTCAGGTTTTAATAGTTGTTTGATGAACGAGAAAACAATAATAACAAGAAGAAAAATAAGTTAAATAGAATATCACAAGAAACTATCAAAGTTTCAAAGAAATCAATTTAAATAAGCCCTAACTAAGCTTCCCAAGATTTATGAGCATTATCTCCCCTATACTTTTAGTTGTTGACATTAACTTGCTAAGTCAATTTTTGATACTAGAATAAACTTGAATTGAAATAGAGGACATGTTGTCTAAGCCCTCGAGAGGACCAAAAAGAGGGGGAAGGAGATCCATCGATCAAAATGCAAAAGATGCAGTAGTTATACACTCCATGATCCAATTTACCATCGATATTTGCATGCCCATTTGGATGAGAGCCATATGGATGAAAAACCTTTGAACCTTTTCATAGACCTTTAACGATCCAATTTTATAATTACTCGGAACGAATTGTGTAACTTGAATGAATGCAGAGCCTATTGAGCTAGAGATATTGCATCATGAATTTGCTTTTCAAAAAGAAATCCAAATTACTCTTCAAAGATAAATTCACTAAACATAGGCTTGAGCCTATTTGCAATAAAATTTGATATAATCTTGTAAATTACATTGTATCACGAGATATGGCACTAGTATTCAAAGGATCAAGTGTCCTGCTTCTTAGGCATGAGGGAAAAATGAGTGGAGTTGAAAGCTCCTAGAATCGTACTAGAATTATGATATTCTACAACTGCCCTTAGGAGGTCATCCTTTATAATATCATAAAATCCTTGTTAAGTTTTATTGTAAACCCCTCTGGCCCTAGGATTTATCCTTTTTACATTGCAAAATGGGTGGAGTTGAAAGCTCCTAGAATCCTACTAGATTTATGATATTCTACAACTTCCCTTAAGAGGTCATCCTTTATAAGACAATAAAATCCATGTTAAATTTGACTGTAAACTCCTCTGGCCCTAGGATTTATCTTTTTTGCATTGAGTTAGGGTAGCTTGAATCTTTTCTTTTAATGCTTATTTTGAGAACTTGCCATTCATGTCATTAGAAAAAACACAGGGGAAGAGATTTAAAACATCAAGAATCTCCCAGATAGGGAAACCAATGGACTCCAATAATAAGGTACTAAAATATTATTTATGTACTTCCACTTCATTAGAAAAGGAGAATACCAAGACCCCCTCATGGATCTAATCTTCCAAATAGTGTTCAGGCTTCAACAATAATTGGAAAATTTATGGAATAACTTTGTGTTATTGTTGCCTTTAGAACAAATTTCCCTTGTTTTAAAATTCCAAAAGGATTCTTCTTTTGAAAAGAGAAAAAAGTCTTTTCATTGTGCCAAAACAAAATTTAAAGAGGTCTCATATTCCTTCAAGAGGGCACAAAACAATTTTCCGCTAGAATATCTTTACATTTTGTTTCATCTCCAACAAGAGCATCCCTGACATGATTATAAAGGTACGTGCGCATGAGATTGAGACAAATTTGATCCATTTTATATTCCTTGCAAACAATCATAGATTCATAAGATAAATTATTAAAAGGTAACTAGTTCGAAGACACTAGACTATGATAATCTTCCTTTGCAAGCCATGTAGGGGAGAATTTAAAAGGGAAAGGTGGATGAATTTCTGTATAATCCATTTTTTAAAAGATAGGAAGCTGATTGGAAATTCCTCCTCCATCCACCTAAGACTTAAAATTCCAAGAGCCATGGATTAAAGCTTTGAAAACAAGGAAGAAATCCAACCTTTTTTCCACACTAGTATCGCCATTGCAACCATTCTACTAAGTGGGGACCAACTTTGATGGAACTAGATCTGTAGCTGCGGGGACTAAAAAAGGTGGCTAGAGAACCCTTCTAAGGCATCTTTATGAGGATGACTACTACAAACCTCTCTCATAAACAAAATTAGATTAATTTATCCCCCTAACACCACCTTAAGAGCTTAAAGGAATCTTGAAGAGAGGAAATATTACAAGAGTTTTGTTTTGTTCAGATACAACCAAGAGATGTCAATCAAATTAAAATGTGCCTCAAGCCACAATCTTATAAATCCACCAATATCCAAAATAGGAGAATATAGATTGAAATTTAAGATAGGGAGGGCTTTTAAACCACTACCAATACTACCAATAAACCTTGTGAGTTTAACTCCGAGTAATTCCAATCTTTCAACCAGGGAAAATTACGTCCACAGAAATGGATTTAACTAAACTTTTTAGGGCAAGTATCTTCAACATACTTCCTATCCCTATGATATTTAAGGAGAATCAAAGCATTTGGGAACCTGGGCACAAGCATTGCCTACACTAAGGATCCAAGTTATTATTGATTGTTTACAACTCCTAATATTGCATTTATTTTTCACTTAGCTAAGGATAAGTGGGATTTTCTACCTATTTAGGCACCATGAGGTTTGTCTATGGACAGACAAGCCTTAATGGTGCCTTTTTCCAAAACATTGGCTCTTAATTTCAAAATGTATCTAGAGGAGGAAGGACCACATTGACTTATGTTAGTCTTAAAGGGTGAATACTCTTTGAAGGATATGAAATCCTCCTTAATTCTAAATGTGAGATGTCGAGAAACAAATATTATTCGACATCTAATATGCATTACTATGCCCATGGAAAGACTCATTGAAGGATCAAAGGAATAGGGAGAAGGGTTCGACATAAGTGGGTATGAAACATTAGTCCCTAGGGATGAGGGAGGAGGCCCTGGATCAAGAGAAGAAGGAACCTTGCAATCATCCATTTTGTGGAAAATAGGAGGGAGGGAAAAATAAATCATACCAGACTGGGAGATAGAGTTGATAATCACCTACTCTATCTGAGTCTCTAAGTTTGATAAGTATTGCAACCTTCCATTTCTAGGAGGACCCATTCCTTGACTCAGAGAACCATTAACTTGAGGAAAGAAGAAATAATGCCAGACTAGGAGATCGAGTTCATAATTTCCTACTCTACCTAAGTCTCTAAGTTTGTTAAAAATTACACCCCTCCACTTATAGGAGGACTCGTTCCTTGGCTCACAAAACCAATAACTTAAGGGAAGAAGAAATCATACCAAACCAAGAGAGAGGGTTCATAATCGTATACTCTATATGAGTCTTTGGGTTTGCTGAGAATTACACCCTTCCAATTATAGGAGGAACCATTCATTGACTCATAGAACCATTAACTTGAAATACCTCCTCACCTTCCTCTACCAAACTAGGCTTCGGACACCAAGACATTTTGTAAGGAATGGAGCTCGCCTAAAGAATTTACACTTAGCCTGACACATGCCCTATCGTGTTACATACAAACCATTTGGAGGGAATTCTCTACTTCTATAATAATCTAATCTTTGAACCTTTGTTTAAAAAAATAATCTAATCTTCGAATCTAGAAAGATTCTCAGCTATAAATTTATATATGCTCCAGAAGACCCTTCAATATATCCATTTCTACCAGAATCCACAACCAATTCTAGTCGATTTCGGACTCTCATCCTTTGTTAGCTCTAATAAAAACACCTTAATATGTTTCTTTTGCGTTCCATGAAACCTTTTGATTAAAAATGTATAGGGAGCCTTGGAAGAATAACCCATATATGGGAGATAGATAGGGTTTCCCTTCTGGGATCTAAAGGTAGGTCACATTTCTTTAAAAGGATGCCTAAAGCACCTAAGCTCCAACTCCAATGAGAATTTTTTCTTCGCCAGTTGGTGAGACCAACTAGAATGCCAACCATCTGCGTGCAAGAAGATAAAAAACAATCCTATAACTAACAATCTCCACCCAATTTTTCTTAAGCCATGATCGAATCAAAACAAACCTCAATGATTTTCCATGGAACCTTCCAAATGCCACTTTTTTCTAAAATCTTAGGGATATTCACCAAGGAGATATCCCCCCCAACCACCATTCTCACCCTTTCGCCTCTCCTCTTAAAAAATTATCTCTTACAATCAAGGAATTTATGTTGCTTAACTGGGGAGTCTGGCATAGTTGTGACTGAACCGAAAGGAGCATCAATAACCTTCACATGCAAAAAAATCACAAGAGAGGATGAAGGCTACAATAGAATGATGGGAGGGGACAAATGAGTCGTCTTGGGGGTGAAACCCTCACACTCGAAGATGAGACTTCTCGCACGTTCCAACCCAAGATCCGACAAAGGAGAACCACTTGTCAGGTCTGAGGCCTTGGATCCCAAGTCACCAGTTTGATGAAAAAAATTGATTAAATTTGAACTTCACTAAATTTATGGGCGGATTTATTTAATAAGGTTCACAAATATAATTCTAACACTAACGAAAATCATTTAAATTTTTATTGAAATTTGTTTAATTTCGTTATGAAATCATAAGAAATTCAAAGAGACTCATA